>JBBDGT010000299.1:0-72500 GCA_037306005.1 Rhinophrynus dorsalis | reverse complement strand
GATCCGGCGTGTCTGACGTTCCTGCTCCGTGTATGACCAGCCTGGCTGACGCTCTTGCTCCGTGATTGATCTGGCTTGTCTGACGTTGCTGCTCCATGTATGACCCGGCCTGGCTGACGCTCCTGCTCCGTGATTGATCCGGATTGTCTGACGTTCCTGCTCCGTGTATGACCCGGCCTGCTGACGTTCCTGCTTGGTATCCGGCTTCCTGAGTTCCGGTTCCAGTTTGACTTCGTCTATGTCGCTTGGCGACATTGTGAACTGTCAGATTGTGCATCCTAAAGCTGACCTTCCACTTGCTGAGCTTGTTGCCTCTGTTACCGAGCCTGCCCGTTTACACTTGCTGTGCTTGTAGTCTCCGATTTGGGCATCCGTTAACACTAGCTGAGCTTGTTGCCTCCGTTACCGAGCCTGTCCTCTGACACTTGCTGTACTTGTTGCCTCCGTTCTGAGCCATCCGTTACACTTGCTGAGCTTGCTGCCTCCGTTACCGAGCCAGTCCGTTAACCGTTGCAGAGTCTGTTGCCTCAGTTACCGAGCCATCCGCTACATTTGCAGAGCAGTGGGTTTCCGTTAACATCTACCGTAGCTCTTGCTACATATGCCTACTGGCGCACCGAGGGGTGCTACTGGCTCTGGTCTCACTCGGCTCTAGCAGTATTAGGGTATCTGTTGACGCACCACGGGGTGCTACTGGCTCTGGTCCCTTTCCCTGGCTCAAGTTTTCATTTAGTTCATGCAGTGTCATTAACCCTTTCAGTACCGCAGAGTACCGTGGCTCCGGTCCCATTCAGCTCACGCAGTGTGCCGATTCCGTTACGCACGGCAGAGTGCTCTTGGCTCTGGTATTATCCAGCTCTAGCACCAGTGTTGGTCTTGCTTAATCACCAGTCCTTGAGGACTACTGGGCGTTGTCTTACACACCACAACACAGACTGATCATTTGCATTGGACTTAACCCTAGCCTTCCTCAGTCCTATTGCTTGTATTCATTGCTCTCTATGATACTGTGTCTGCTATATTACCATATTGCCTTCAGTTACATGTCATTAACTACCTTTGCCCTTAGGGGGCCGTGTTCCTAAATTATTCTTAATAAAACTGTGTTTTATTTTTTACCTCTGGTCTGAGAGTCTGATTAACCGTTACAAAGCCAAAGCAAGGGTCAGGCCAGTTATCATATACTGGATAAGAATCTACTGCACTGGAACACCATGTAAGGGCAACTGACATGGTGTCCAGGCAGTTTAAATACTACATGACCCTGCAGGGAGATGGAGCACACAACTGGTACTGTAGCTTTAACAGCGGCGCGCACATCACTGGACGGCTGCCAGCTGAAACGTGCCCGCTGGAGAGACTGGATGCGGAAGCCACTTAACCACACAGATGCGGCAAACCACCGCGAACGGCTCTCACACTGCCAGCTGTAAGGAAAGTCACAACTGTGACAGATGGCAAAAATGTGTCTGGCCTTCCGTCATTATATTATTTTATTATTTCTTTTTCTGGGGACTTTTTATTTCATAATATGTCTTCTAGTAAAAAATAGGTCCCCCTCTATCCCCCACCCCACCACTAGTCAGATCAAAAAGAATTCCTCATTTGTCTCAGGACAGACACATTGATAGTCTTAAAATTCAAGATATCGCTAGTGACTCGGTGGAGAATGTTTCTGATACTCATATCCAAGCCTTAATGGATGTGTCTATCAATAAGTCAGTTACCTCTACTATCTCCTCATACATTAATGCCATGTCAGAGAATTTAGTTAAATCACTTACTGAAGTTTTTTGCCCTAAATCTAAGAATTTCCCTGAAAATTCCAAAATTTCTTTTCACTGTCGTCCAATACAGGTCACTGGTACTCTGGGAGGCGATCCGCCCCTTTAATAGGCAGGAACAATTATGCAAATGGTTGCAGGGGGCGGAGCCTCCCCTCCTACTTAAGCTGTCTTCAGGCCAGAGCCACTAGATTGATTTGTTCCTGTGTGCTGTGCACACCAGGTGGAGAACATCTATGCATTCAACTTAGTATTTTGTTATTTTTCTTCCAATATGGAATACCACCATTAGGAGGGTGACCATGGCTGTGAATTGCCCTCTTTAAAGTGGCTGGTGCAGCTTCCAGGGATTTTCTGTGGACCTTATGCCCTGAAGAGGGAACAGCTTGAGTCAAGCAGCTTCCCTGCTGGGGAATTTACCTCTGGTCTATTCCTACTTCATCATGGTCACCTGAAGACAGAAGTCCTGCAGAAAGGTGAGTCACCCATTGAGTGCTGAAGGTCCACTTGTCCCCACAGTGTCCCTTTGATGGGCTGGTATTTGGGAGTTTGCATTGCACTCCAGCACTCATAGGGTGTTTTATTTGCATTTATCATGTTTATGCAATTTCTGTGGTATTCTCTGTGTTCTGGAGCTTTGGGTATAATTTTATTTATGTTTCTCATGTATTGGGTTACTGTTTAGCACTTTTTAAAGTTTAGTGGGACTTTATTAAAATTTAGTGTTCCGCGCCTTTAAGCACGCCTTTTCCTGCTTAGACGCCATTGCTCCTTTACTCTCTATGGGATTTCACAGTGTGGGACATATCTCTGGAACCGCTTGTCACAGCAACTTCAGAGATGGCTCATTTTACTTCTAAGCTCCTGCTCTATCATCCGGTGTATGCTTACAGGGTGTGGGGAGTTCAGGGGAGCTTCGGGCACTGTTTGGGGTACTTCTGAGAGAAAACTACATTTCCCATGAGCGCCCGGTTCGCGCTCGTTTCTGATTGGCTGACCTGACGGCCGCCATTTTGTGGTGTTATTTCTCAGCGAGTATACTACGCAGGGACCGAGCCTTCTCTCCTCTCAGCAGATTAACCCTTCGCTGGCCAGATAAGTCAGTTTTTAGGCATTTCTGGGGTGAAACTTTAATCTTTCACACTTTTACTGGGTGATATTGTTAAGTGGTGTATATTGACGCTGTGAGCATGTCTACTCCACTGGAGCCAGGGGCTAGACCCAAGACTAAAGAGGCTGGGGTGTCTGTCCCCCCCATTGCGCTTTGCTCTTCTTGTCACTCTGGGCTGCCTAGAGATTGTTCTGGTGATTTATGCCCTAAATGCACTGATTGTCGTGATAGCAACCCTGGGCTTCCCAGCCATGCTATTGAGCCAACTTGGGTGAAAGAGTTTAAAGCTGCCACTAGGGATCTCAGATCCACACTCCAACTCTTTCCCTCTCAGGTACAGGGGGCTCTCCAGGTTTGGCAGACCCCCTCTACAATCAGGACTTCCCTGCCTAAGCCACAGGGAGCTCCTGATGTGTCTGATTCTTCTGAAGAAAAACTATTGCAGGATTCTGATGCTGAGGAAGGCACTGTTATTGAGTCTAACAGGTCCATTGGGGACCCTTATGAATGTGACCCTGAGGTTACGGCTGAGGGTTTGATTAGAGCTGTGTTAACTACGCTCAACCTTCCTCTGACTCAGGAATCTACTCATGATCCAACTGACGTTTTCCAAAAACCATCTAAGGCGGTTGTATGTTTTACAACTAACCCTACCCTTGCCCGTCTAGTCTCTGAGGCATGGAGGAATCCTGACAAATCCTCCTCAGTGTCCAAAAAGTTTGCTAAACTTTACCCTTTTCCTGAGACTGAACTGGCGAAATGGGTTCATCCTCCCAAGGTGGATGCTCCTGTTTCCAGGCTATCCAAATCTACTGCTTTAGCTGTCTCTGATGCCTCTGCCCTGCAGGATTGGACGGACAAAAAGTTAGAACTTTCTCTTAAATCTATTTTTGCCTCCATTGGTACTGCCATGCGTCCAACCTTTGCAGTGGCGTGGGTTAATAGAGCTATTGCGGCCTGGACTGAACGACTGACTGAGGCAGTCCGCCAGGATGCACCGGTATCTGAGCAGTTGCAGCTCATTGCTAACATTACTGAAGCACAAAATTATGTTGCTGATGCTGCCTTTGATGCTGTGCGCATGATGGCGAGGGCCTCCACTTCATCTGTGGTGGCCAGACGTGCCCTTTGGCTGAAAATTTGATCTGCTGATACAGCCTCTAAGAAAGCCTTGCTTTCCTTGCCCTTTCAGGGGAACTTGCTATTTGGTTCTGAACTCAAAGAAATGATCAGCGAGGCTACTGGCGGTAAAAGTACTCTTCTACCCTCAGTCTTCAAGAAGAAGTTTCCAGCCAAACGCAATTGGTCCTTTCGTTCCTTTCAGACTGAGACACGCTCCACATCCCAGACGGGTCCGTCCTCTGCGCACTCCTCCTCCAAGCCCAAACAGTCCTGGAAGCCCAAAGTTGCCCCCAAGGCCAAGACCTCCAAGACTGCTTCGGCATGACTCACCGAACCCGGGTCCGCATCCGGCAGTAGGTGGACGTCTCCACATCTTTCGCCGGACTTGGGAGGAGTCAGTGGCGGACCCATGGGTCATTCAGGTGGTGTCAGAGGGATACAGGATCCCTTTCTCTTCCCTTCCTCCTTTTCGGTTCCATTTTACTCGTCCTTCTCAGGAACCTACAAAAAGACGTCTGTTCGACGACGCTATTCAGGATCTCTTGGACAAGGAGGTTCTGGAGTTGGTTCCTCCAGAGGACACAGGTTCAGGATTCTATTCCAGCCTGTTCGTGGTGGCCAAAAAGGACGCAGGTGCTCGTTCCATTTTGGATCTCAAAGATCTCAATTCCTATGTTGTTCCCACTTTCGCCAGGAGTCCCTGCGCTCTGTGATTGCAGCAATGTCTCCAGGGGAGTTCCTTGCCTCCCTGGACCTTCAGGATGCTTATCTTCACATCCCTATTCATCCAGAGAGCAGGCGGTATCTCAGGATTGTCTGCCACAGGGGACATTTTCAGTTTTCAGCTCTTCCCTTTGGGCTGACTTCGGCCCCTCAGGTCTTTCAGAGGGTGTTGGGTTCCTTGATAGCTGTACTTCATCAAGAAGGTGTCAGGGTGACCCCCTACATGGACGATCTCCTCCTGAAAGCCTCCTCAGCGGAGCTTCTCCACCAACAACTGCAGCTGTGTATACACACTCTGAACCGTCACGGCTGGATCCTGAATCTGGACAAGTCAGACTTGGTCCCATCTCAAAGGCTCATTTTCCTGGGTCTCCTGTTCGACACTCGCCAATGCATGGTGTTTCTACCAGAGGAAGTGGCTCATCAGATAGCCATCCGAGTAGCTGGGATCCTGGAGCTGGACAGAGTTCCAGTACCGAAGTTGACGTCTCTGGTGGGGAAGTTCATTTCCACGATCGAAGCGGTACCATTTGCCATGGCCCACTCCAGGGAACTCCAGAGGTTTGTGATCCAGACGTGCAAGAATCATCCAGATCTTCAGCATCTGTCAGTCTCTCTACCTCCTCATGTCGAATCGAGTCTGCACTGGTGGTTGGATCTCTCTCATCTCCTGAAAGGGAGATCCTTTCAAGTTCCCTATTGGACCACGGTTACAACGGATGCCAGCATCCGGGGATGGGGTGCTGTGTTGGGTCGTTTCAGTGCTCAGGGGAAATGGGAACTGGAGGAATCTCTTCTGTCCATCAATGTTCTGGAACTGCGTGCCATCCGGCTTGCCCTGAGGCACTGGGAATCTCAACTGGAAGGTTGCCCAGTCAGAGTGGAGTCCGATAACGCCACCGCAGTGGCCTACATCAACAGGCAAGGCGGCACAAGAAGTTGCACCGCCTGGTTGGAGGTCAAGGATATTTTATCTTGGGCAGAAGATCACGTGCCTGTCATTTCAGCAGTTCACATTCCAGGCGTAGACAAAGTCATGGCAGACTTTCTCAGTCGTCACACAGTCGACAGCGGAGAATGGGCTCTTCATCCAGAGGTGTTTCTCCTACTCACCCAGAGGTGGGGGGTACCTGCAGTGGACCTGATGGCTACCAGACACAACAGGAAGGTGCCGGCGTTTTGCTCCCGGTGGAGGGACCCTCTTGCTCTAGCAGTGGATGCCTTGTCAATCCCTTGGGATTTTCCTCTGGCCTACATCTTCCCTCCTCTTCCTCTATTGATCAGAGTCATCCAGAAGCTGAAGCTGGAGCGCTGTCCTGTCATCCTGATCGCTCCAAACTGGCCTCACCAGTCCTGGTATCCGGAGTTGATGGCCATGTCGGTGGCGGAACCGTTTCCACTTCCTGCCCGTCCGGATCTACTTCTTCAAGGATACCTGTGGAAGGAGGATGTTCAGCATCTCCATTTGATGGCATGGCGGTTGAATCCTCGATTCTAGAGAAGAAAGGATTTTCTCCTTCAGTGGTGTCGACGATGCTTAGTGCTCGTAAGCCTGTGTCCTCCAAGATCTATCATCGTATCTGGGCCACCTTTGTAGCTTGGTGTACTGATCGGAAGATGTCCCTAGAATTTCATCTTCCCACTGTCCTGGCCTTTTTACAGGACGGTGTTGAGAAAGGGCTCAGTCTGAGTTCCCTCAAAGTTCAGACTTCTGCTTTGTCTGTGTTTTTCCAGGAAAGGCTTGCTATCCTTCCTGATGTCAAAGTTTTCTTCCAAGGCGTGACTCATGTTCGGCCTGCCTTCAAGAGTCCTACTCCCCAGTGGGACCTCAATTTGGTGCTGGGAGTTCTCCAGCGACCCCCGTTTGAATCCTTGGCTTCCATTCCATTACGTCTCTTGACTTGGAAAATGGCCTTTCTCTTGGCTATTGTTTCAGTTCACCGGGTAGCGGAGTTACAAGCTCTGTCTTGTAAACCTCCTTACCTGGTGTTCCACAAGGATAAGGCTGTGCTTCGCACTACCAAGGAATTCTTACCCAAGGTTGTGTCTGAGTTTCACATCAATCAGGAGATTGTGGTTCCCTCTTTCTGCCCTAATCCTTCATCTGACAAGGAACGAGATCTCCATTTGTTGGATATGGTGCGTTGCCTCAAGTTTTATGTTCATCGCACCGAGTCTATCAGGAAGTCTGACGCCCTATTCGTCATTCCTGAGGGGCCTAGGGCAGGGAGACCGGCTTCCAAAGTTACCATTGCCTCTTGGATTAAGGCTACCATTCGTGAAGCCTATAAGTTGCGGAATAAGCATGTTCCCTTCCGGGTGACTGCCCATTCCACCAGATCTATTGGGGCCTCTTGGGCCTACAAGAATCAGGCATCTGCTGATCAACTGTGCAGAACGGCCACTTGGTCCTCTGTGCACACATTTTCAAAGCACTACCGAGTTGATGTACTGGCCTCGGCTGATGCCAGTTTTGGGAGGAAGGTCCTGGAGGCAGTTTTGCCTGTTTAGGACTTCTACTCTGTGGTTCTTAGTGCTTCTTTACTGTTGAGCCCGGTTGGCTCTGGTTCTGTGTGCTGTGCTAGTTCAGGGGTTGTTTTCCCCTGGTTGGTGTCCGTTGACACTTACATTTTGGGCTAAGTAATTAACTGGTTCATAGCAGTTCTAGTGACTTGGGCCTTGCGCCTGGTCCTTGCCTTACTTCCCGCCTCTGGGTCAGCTCAATGTTTGTACATCCCAGAGTACCAGTGACCTGTATTGGACGACAGTGAAAATAGGATTTTAGTCTTACCTGTTAAATCCTTTTCACTTAGTCCATACAGGTCACTGGTCTCCCACCCTGTCAAGGGACCATGCTTGGCTCTCCTGTGGCATTCAGTGGGAGACCTTCGGGGCATGCTCACAGGAGTCTTCCTTCTTGCTTACCTATGGTCAGTTTTTAGTGTCTCAAATCAATCTAGTGGCTCTGGCCTGAAGGCAGCTTAAGTAGGAGGGGAGGCTCCGCCCCCTGCAATCATTTGCATAATTGTTCCTGCCTATTAAAGGGGCGGATCGCCTCCCAGAGTACCAGTGACCTGTATGGACTAAGTGAAAAGGATTTAACAGGTAAGACTAAAATCCTATTATAACGTGCAGGAAATTAATGATTATGATGTTTCCTCAGATGATGCTGCACAACAAAAGAAAATTTAAGTCAAAATATTGTGAGAAGAATATCAAAGATACAAATAAATCACAATTTAAGAGGACAAGAGTTATAAATATGATGAATTAATGAAATAATTAATGAAAACTACAAAAATGACCCTCATCTCGATATGTGGAATTACTGAGATTGATTCAGAAATTCATCTTTTTCCTCTATTGAGGATATTGATGTTTTTGAATTGGAGGATGAATATTATGACACCTCTGAGGTTGATTCTAATAATAACCCTATCAGAAAAAGGGGTGATAAGATAAATATCTTGTTTTATAATGAGGATTCCAACAGTGGCGTAACAATAGGAGTCGCACCTGCGACCGGGCCCGTCACTCTCAGCGGCCTGACCGACCCCTGCGACCCACTCGCCACGCGCCCACAGCAACCTGTAAAACAGGGCAGCACTATGAACAGCTGATCTCCCGGCAGCTGGCTCTCTAGTAATGCAGAGCGCTGGGAGATGACTATCACGGTGCCCGTGATCTGGGTGACATTCTGTCCATCATGGCTATTCTATGCTCCTATTGGCTGCCTGTACTACTCCTCCTTGTGACAGCCTTTATATACCCTGGGCTGTCACTCTGCTAGTGCCCTTTCGTGGTGTACCTGATGCCTGGTGCTACTATCGTTGTTCTGATCCAGTGTATGACCCCGATTGTCTGACCACTCTCTAGTTTCGTTCTGCTGCTGCTTTACACCGATTCGGATTGGCTGACGTTCATGCTTCCTGTTCTGACCCAGCCCGGCTGACGTTCCTGCTTTGTGTACTGACCCGGCGTGACTGACAACCCTGCTCTGTGTACCAAACCGGCGCATCTGGGGATCCTGCTCCGTGTACTGACTTGGACTGGCTGACGTTCCTGATCTCGCTACCGCCCATCCGGGCGAGGTTCCTGTGCTGCTGATCCCGTTGGCGATTTGTATTGCTTGCCAGCCTCCCGGTTGGGCACCAATCCTGTGTTTGGTCAAAGTGCTGTGTCCGTTGCCTGCACACTCGCATCCATTGTCAGAGTCTCGCTGCTTCCACTCTGTGTTGCACTCGCTTGGGCTGTGTTGGTTCATAAGGGCGCCTCCATTACATTCCGTTGTACAGACCACAGCGCATTAACCCCTCAGGGGGAAGTTGTCGTTGTCACTGCCATTGGGTTCCGTTGGGCAGTATTGGTAGGGCTTGGTATTTTGCTGACGATTAGGGCACTTCCTGTGGCCGTCCATTTATACCATAGCCCATTAACCCTGTCAGGTAGTGTGTGCACACAGAGCTGGGTTATTTCGGTAGGGCCTCCGTTAAGCACGAGTTCTGACCTCCCTGCTAGTCGTAGGTGGGGGTCCACCATTGGTCACATTCACAGGCGTCCAGAGCCTGAGTTGGCAGTCCGTTCCTGTGGCCTCCGTTATGTCAGGCGACATTTAGCCTGCAGAGTGTAGCGACCAGCACTTCACTAGTTAAGAGGGCGTCATACATTGTATCCATTATTACCTGACCTGTGTCAGTATTGTATTCACTATACTGGACCCGTGTGGGTTAACCATTTGCAACCTTGTGTGTCAGTGTGCTAAACTGGACCCGTGAGGGTTACCTTGTTCATTGTGTGTTTCAATAAAGCTGTGTTTTTACCTATACCTCCTTGTCTGAGTGTACTGAACCGTAACAATGACATAATCTCCCAGCGCTCTGCATTACTAACAACCGCGCAGGAGTTCCAGTCAGAGGTCGTCTGTGCTGAATCTGCCATGTCACACACCGCTAGACCACCAGGGACTCGAGTCAGGAGGACGGGGGGACCAGAAGGGGCAATGTGGAAGGGGCAATGTGGAGAATGAGGGGCAGTGTGGATAATGAGGGGCATTGTGGATAATGAGGGGCATTATGGAAGGGGGCATTGTGGAGATTGAGGGGCAATGTGGAAGGGGCATTGTGATGGGTATATTGTTGAAGGGGCAATGTGGAGAATGAGGGGCAATGTGGAGAATGAGGGGCATTGTGGAAGGCGCAATGTGGAGAATGAGGGGCAATGTGGAAGGGGCATTGTAGAAGGGGCAATGCGGTGTTGGCCAATGTGGTTGAGGGTGGGGCCAATGTGGTCGGGGGGGCCCATGGCAATTCTTGCACCAGGGCCCGGTGGCTTCTACTTACTCCTCTGGACTCCAATGTAATTTTAGATGTAATGGGCAAACCCTTATTTGACCCAGAGGAAATTAAACATCCCAGGTCCCCAGAATGGGTCCCTAGGGAGCATGTAGCCAAATACATTGAACTCTGGATTAGAAAACCATTAGAGACCACCACAAAAAATAAGTTACATGCTGAATATCCCAGACCTAGTATCAGCAAAATATGTGATACCCCTAATAGTAACATAGTAGATAAGGCTGAAAAAAGACATGCGTCCATCAAGTCCAGCCCGTACTAATCTAGACCCCTGCATTGTACAATATCTAACTAAATCTGGAAAAGATCCCAGAAAGAGCAAGGAGAGATCTCTTAGAATTTTTCAGGACAAATTATTAGATGTAGTTGGTCTTCTTACAAAAAGTTTTGAATTAACCAAAGATTCGGTTAGCAAAAAGACCTCTCTCGATACTAATATTGTAAGAGGGTAGATTTAAAGAACCCTTTGTTTTTTGGGGAATGCAAATACTGTTCTTTCCAATGAAAGATGTAAATCTATATTGTTGAAAATAGACGCCAAAGTAACTGAAATGGGTGGTTCGGAGGCTGGCCCTACTGCTGGTGGAATGTTGTTTGGAAATTCTTTCATAAAGGAATTAGGCAAATTTGTCAACACTTTTACCTCCCTTGATAAGGTCCAATCATCTGAGAGGAAAGTTTTTTCACAAAAAAAAAATTGTGAAGGTTGGGAAAAGTAGGGCTCATTTTCCCGACTCATCATTCCACGGTCCTCAGAGCGGACAGTCCAGATATTTTCAAGACCCCTCTTCATATGGGAGAGGATATAATTGTTTTCAAAATAGGGCTCCCAATCCATTGTTTCCCCAAAGAGGAAGATCGTGGAGGTCCAGAGTATCCAGAGGACATTCACATTCCAGATCTTACTCAGGTAAGTTTAAGTCTCTTTCACTGCCCTCTGGGGAAAAGGTGGGTGGCAGACACATCCATTTTTTCCCATATTGGGATCAAATTGCAGCAGACCAGTGGATTCTGGATAATATCAGAAGTTATCAAATAGAATTGTACACACTTCCCACTCAAACAATGATCCCTCCTCCTTTTTTGTTTTCAGAAGAGGAAAGAAAATTAGTAGATTTAGAGAGAAGAGATTTAGAGGCAAAAGGTGCCATTATTCAAGTTCCTATTCAAAACCCAGGTTATATCAGCAATTTATTCTTGGTAAAGAAAAAAGATTCAGGCCTAAGACCCATTATAAATCTAAAGGAATTAAATGCTCACATCGCTTACAGACACTTCAAGATGAAAGGCAATCATTGCCTCAGAGATCTACTGATACCATCAGATTGGATGGTGAAATTAGATCTCAAGGGCAGTTATTTTACGGTTCCCATGTCTCACCTTTTTCAACCTTTCCTTCAATTTCTTTGGGAGGGAATAAAATGGCACTTCACTAGCCTACCCTTTGGCCTGTCACTAGCCCCATGGTGTTTCATCATACTAGCAGGGGAATTCGTCTGATCATTTTTCTCAACAACATGCTGATCATGTCACAGGAGAATTCAATTTGTTTTTCTCATCTCCAGGTGACTGTTCAGCTTCTCACCCAATTGGGTTTCTTGATAAATTGGAAAAAATCCATCCTTCAACCCACTCAAACAATAGAGTTTCTAGGATTCATGATCAATTCTCTAACCACTTCACTAAAAATGATTCAGAAAGAGATTAATTTGCTATGGAAGAAAGAGCTGATTTATTTGAGATTGATAGCAGGAATCGTAGGCTTTCTGTCTGCTTCCATTCAAGCGATTTTTCCAGGTCCCTTGCATTACAGAGCCCCACAGAGACTAAAAATTCTGAATCTTCGGAAAGTTCTGAATTATACAGATTTAGTTCCCCTTTCAATAGAAGAAAGAGAAGAACTAGTATGGTGGTTGGATCACATTGAAGCCTGTAATGGCAGAGAGATTTTTGGATCAAATCCAGATCTGATTATAGAATCTGACGCCAGCAAAATGGATTGGGGAGCACGGTGTGGAGAGATCACCACAGGAGGCAAATGATACAATACAGAACAGGATTTGAATATCAATTGCTTAGAATTACTAGCAGGGTTGTTTGAAATTTGAAGTCTAATGAAAGACACCTTGAACTGTTGTATTCTACCCAAGATGGACAATGTAGGGGCAGTAAGATATATCAACCATCTAGGAGGAACCAAATCCAAAACCTTAGCCAATCTAGCCAAAGAATTCTGGAATTTTTGCCTGGACGGGAAAACATCTCTGTTCAGGCAGAATATCTTCTAGGGCTATCCAACACAATAGCAGATTGGAACTCCAGATACCTGAGAGACTCCAGCGATTGGAAACTTCCTAAAGATTTATCGCTTATGGGGCCCTCTAGAAATAGATTAAACAAACATCTTCCCAAATTCTTCAGCTGGAGACCGGATCTGAAAGCTATAGCTATAAATTATACCTTATCTCCCTTAGCGATTATCCTCAGAGTACTATTACAAATCAGGACACAACATTTCATCATAATATTGACCACTCCATTCTGGACATCTCAGCCATGGTTCCCTCTACTTCTAGAAATGTCAGTAGGTTATCCAAGGTATCTAGAACCCCTTCCATCCCTATTGACAGATACACTAGGGAACCCCTATCAGATGCTGGTAACGCATGGCCTGGTTGATTTCAGGAGTCCCTGGTTTATCGAGGAACTTTCGGAATCAGAGCAAAATCTCATCTAAGAAGCCTGGGTCCCAGGAACCCGAGCATGTTATAAATCATGTTGGTCAGTAAGGTCATGCTGGTGCTTGGAATGGAGTTTCAACCACTGTAACTAACATTCTCAATTTTCTTTCCACATGGGCAAAGCGTATAGAACAATAAATTGTTATAGATCAGCCATTTCAGCAGGCCATTCATATGCAGAAGGCTTACCTATTAGCCAACATACTTTAGTATGCAAATTGATGAAAGGCATCGGATTAGTTAAACCCCCTGTAACTAGATATTCAAATCTGGGATGTTAACTACATTCTTCTATTTTTATAATTTTGGTCAGATAATTTGCCTTTAACAGCTTTCGGCTAAGCTTACCATGCTTTTATGTCTAGTATCATGCTGACGGGTTTTGGATGTCCGAATTTTAGACATCAGAGTCAGATCTTTTGATCCAGGTGGTGTTAGATTCTCTATAGAAGAACTAAAACTTTAACCAAAGAAATCTTTTATCCATCTTTTAACCAAAATCCATTACTATGTGTAGTGCGATGTTTACAAACTTATGAATCAGTTACTTCCCCTATTAGAGCGGAGAATCTTCCCAACTTCTCATTTCTTTTCACAGACCTCATCTTCCAGTATCCTCTGCTATGTTACCACGCTGGGTTAGATGGATTGTGCAGTTGTCCGGAATTGATGTCTCTTCATTCTGAGCGCTTTCCTCTAGAGGTGCTATGGCATCAAAGTCTTTACATGCAGGAGGTAGTCTAGCTGATATCCTCAGATTGGTTTAGGGAATCTACCTTTAAAACCTTTTATTTTAAACCAATCTCTCATATTGATCATAATGTTATTGATCAGCTTTGAACTTGCATAATAGGAGCCTCCTGTCTTGTAATAAAATTTGAGGATTTTCCTAACTCTGTGAAGGAAAGTCAAGATTTTATTAAAGACACGGAGGTGAATATTATCCCTCCCTAATATCCCCACCCTATCACCTTGTTTCTGTTTTATTTTAGGGTGCATCTTATCGACCAAGAAGGTCGATATGTGGAAGAAAACCTGAAGTTCTGATGAAAAAAGAAAAGAAAGAATTAGTCCATCAGATTATTTATAGAAGTTGAATTTTATTTGAGTTCCAGTTGTAAAGATCATCAAAGAAAAAGGAGGAAAGTCCTACAGAGGGACTGTTTATTGGGGGCACTGTGTAAGGGGATTGGTGGACTGCACACTAAGGGGCGGGGTTTGAATTCTAAACATTTTTTCTTGTAATTTGTGCAACGTTTTCTTTGCTGCTATTGGAATTAGTAAAGAAAGTAAAGCATAGTTTTCGCCTCCTCCTAATAAAATCCTGACTTTCCTTCACGGAGTTAGGAAAATCCTCAAATTTTATATTATGTGGCTGGAATAGTGCACTTCAGACATGATTAACCCTTTTTTAAGTTGAGTTTAACTCCTTTGTGTCCTACTACATTCATGCTGACTCTTATTAGAGGAAGCAGATATTGAGCGTTGGTAGTTCAGAGTTATCTTTTTCTTTTAATTACAATTCATTCTCTATTTCTGACATCTACGTTTTTGTCCTTTTTAGCATCTTTCTCCTTTCGCTTGGCTGGAGAGGAAGATCCCTGCCAGGGGGCAGTTCAGATGATGAGTCAGGACAGTTGGCTGCATGTGTGCAATGAATTCTGGGATAGTGCTTTATCTGCTCTGGTTTGCAGAGAGTTGGACTGTGGTCAACCAGAGGAACAACATCACTTAGAGAGGCAAACACTGAATGATAATGAGACATCTCAATTCATAAGGATAAACTGCTGTAACAAAGAGTCACTAAACTACTGCAACATCACACATGTAACAGGTGAACATTGTCCTGGACCTGCAGTTGTCAGATGTGCAGGTAAGTGATCCACTATCTGTTGTTACCATATGAGCCCAGCCCATGGCTTTTACATTGCACTTTGATCTCTGACAGTTCTCCTGTCCTGATATTTCCCTGACCTATTTTCTGTGTCCTGATCTTGGCCTTTTCTATGACTAGTTCTATGACTGTTAACCCAGGTTACTCCTTCTGTCCATTCTACCTCCCAGCTTGTTTGCAAGCAGACTTTGAACAACATTTGTTAGTTCTATGTGACACACCATCTTATGTATAGTACTCTCCATAACACCAGTCAGACGCTCATAGCCACGGGATCAACACCTAGAGCTGAGTCGCTGATATTGGTAACAGAACTTACCCAGAGCCTACAATCTGCCCATGGCTGCTCAAGTCTCAGTTCAGGCCATTAAGTTCCGTCCCAGAACATACTGTATTTCCTTGACAATTTGGCCTTTTTTCTTATTGTCACAGATGTGGCCATGAGACCAGTTTGGGGCCAGATCCTCAAGATGACATGCAATTTTTATATGCAGAAGAATCCATGTACTTCATATTTTGGTCCCTTTGACAGAGGTGCTGATAAGGGTGCTAATTTTTCACCTATGTTTTCTATGACTGCAAGATTTCCCTCCACAGCCCCAGACTTCTCTAGGACAGAGATAACAGCCAGATTAGGAACTTGGATCATGGTTGCCTGTGTCTTCCCAGTCAGTCACTCAAAATTTTGGGGTATTTGGGGTAAATCTCCTTTGCTCCCTTCTCACACCCTTAGACTCTGCTAGTAGAGAGATTACAACCAGATCAGGAAGGAACTTGGACCACAAGCTTCCTGTGTTTACTTGGTCACTTAAAATTTGGGTTGCCTGTGTCTTCCCAGTAAGTCACTCAGAATTTTGGGGCATTTATGGTAAACCTCCTTTGCTAGGTTTGAACAAACGACTGCACCACTGTGATGTCTGGACCGATCGGCAGGATACTCAATAGTAATCTCAAAATCAATAATCCTTTATTTCAAATATAAATATAAAATCATTCCTGCAGATAAAAAGATGTTTCCAAAAGACACAGCAGGACTTACAGAGTGGGTAGATCTGTTTAATCATGAGTAAGCGCTGTTCTAGCGCAAAACGCGTTGATTATCATCTAGACATTTAATCATTGTCTACCCACTCTGTATGTCCTGCTGTGTCTTTTGGAAACATCTTTTTATCTGCAGGAATGATTTTATATTTATATTTGAAATAAAGGATTATTGATTATTGATTTTGATTTTGAGATTACTATTGAGTATCCTGCCGATCGGTCCAGACATCACAGTGGTGCAGTCGTTTGTTCAAGCTGTGGAAGATTTAAAGGTAAAGGAAAACCTTTTCCGTTTGCACACTTTTTTGATGTGTTTTGGACATTATTGGATGTTTTCTCATGCTGTGATGTGACATATTGGGTTCCAGAGACCATTATATGTATGGACGAACGGAGCCGCTAAATCAAAGTGTGTTATGGTATCGGAGAAACCTCCTTTGCTCCCTTCTCACACCCATAGACTCCCCGAGAACAGAGATAATAGTCAGAATTTTGGAGTATTTGGGGTACTACTCCTTTGCTCCCTTCGCACACTCCCAGACTCCCCTAGGACACAGAGATAATAGCCAGGTCAAAAAGAAACTTGGATCACAAATGCCTATGTCTACTCAGTCACACAAAAGTTTGGGGTATTTGGGGTAAAACACCTTTGCTCCCTTCTCACACCCCCAGGCTCCCCTAGAAATGCCAAAGAAACTTAGAATGCAGCTGCCTGTGTCTTCCTAGTTAGTCACCCTAATTTTTGAGGTATTTGGGTTCAAACTCCTTTCTCCCCTCCTGTCCTCCAGAGTCTCCCAGACTTCTCTAATGCAGATAACAGATTTCCTGCCTACAAGACTCCCTAAACTAAAGGTTTGTCTCCACTTCATTAGCCTGTGTTCTCTGGCTCACAGATGTGCATCTTTTTCTTCCGCTCACAACCACAGAACGGCTGCTGTGAGAACCTGACAAGGGTTGGACAAAAGGTCCTTTTTGTTCCTGTGGAATGCATGGATTTTTTCTCTCTGGATGGATATTTCGCTCATCTATAGACATGTAGATTTACCGCCATTTCGTGTTGTGTATTTTAGGAGAAAAGTAGACTGAAAAAAGACAGGGTGAGAGATAGAGTCAAATATAAACAAAATAAAGTGGTTAATTAGTGGTTCTTAGTTTTGGCGGACACTGTGACATAGTAACATCGTAATAGAGCCAAATCACCACCAGCTGATCCAGAGAAAGGCAAAAAAAACCAACAAACATTGAAGCCATTTCTGTTTTGTCGCACGTCTCTGCTTTCCAGTTCAATAATGTCTTTTTTGAGAACTGGTGCCCAATACTTTACTCCATATTCTAATGAGAACTTACCAGAGATTTATATAGAGATAGAATAATAGAATCCCATGCATTTATACCCATGTTAATGCAAGATAGGATCCTATCTGCTCTTTTAGAGTCCAGATCTGTATGTATTTCCTTACACATCTTAGTGTCATCAGCAACTATTGAGACACTACTTTCAATTCAGCTTCTAGATAATTATTAAAAAAAATTAAGATGCATTGGGCCCAAGACTGAACCCTGTGACACCCCACTTTTAACTTTACACCAACCTGAAAAAGTTCCATTTACAACAACTCTCTGCCATCTATCATGTAACCAGTCCTCAATCCATGTACAGATAACACCGCCCAAACCAAAGCCTTTTAATTTATTCAGTAACCTGTTATGAGGCACTGTATCAAAGGCTTTTGCAAAATCCAAGTATAGTACATCAACAGCAATTCCCTTGTTCAATTTACTAAATACCGTTTCGTAAAATGCAAGTAAATTAGTCTGACATGATATGTTTTTCATAATAACAATATTAGTCTTCACATAGTTATGAATACTCCCAGTTAGTGATATCTTTCCCACTACCGTAGTCAAGCTCACAGGCCTATAATTTCCTGGTTTGGATCTCGACCCCTTTTTGAACAATGGAACTACATCTGCTTTTCTCCAGTCACAGGACACTATGCCTGATGAAAGTGAATCAATAAATATTAAAGTATAATGACCTTGATATTACTGAGCTAATTTCCTTAAGCACCCTTGGGTATATAACATTCATCACAACTTTTTCCAGTCTCTTTTGGACTTTGTCCTCAGTAAGCCATGTATATGATGGTGGTTTTGTCTGTTTTCCCATTGTTTCCTTTGTATATGACCAACACCACTTTTTTTAAGAGAAGCTGGATGGACCCTGAGGTTAGTGAGTCACTGAGATAATGTGTGTCATTAACACTAGCAGTGGCACCACCAGTGCTAAAGGGACTCGGAGTCCACATTCCCCAGACCAGCAACACTACTGCTGGATAGACCCTGTGTCTAATGGTGCAGTCTCTGAGGAGACTTATGTCACTAACACTAGCAGTGGCACCACCAGTGATTAATGGACTGGGAGCCCACATTCCCCAGAGCCAATGAGGCAAAGTCCCCCAACATCATCCCTCACTTGTAGTCTAGGGGAGGAAGACTTGTTTCATCTATCTAAGCAGCAGGATGATGATGAGAGGGCTTGTGTGCCACAGTCTGAGCACCATGGCCAGCAAGGGACTGGCTTCTTCAAACCGTGATATGAGACCAGGGCCTGCTCCATTTGACTCCAATAATCCTGGTCCAAGCTCCAGCAGCATCACCTAACCCAGCCAGTGAAGGTGATTGTGGAGAAGAAGGCCATTCTTCTCCACCTCTCCCCTCACTGAAATCATGGGTGAATATTTTCTCCTTTGGGCAGGCATCAGCGAGTGTACTGTGCACTGATTGTGATTTTGACGAGGTTGTGAAAACAACACAAGCCCTGAATAAGAAAAACGTCATCTGGCCTTGTATATCTTGCAAGCCCGAGTCCTGTAAAAATGATTTACTTGGGGCTTTTGTTTGGCTAACCTGTCCTCTGTGTGTGTCTGCTTCTATGCTGGCTAGCCATTATTTTAAAAGAGATTTTAAAAACCTACAATGTGACAAATGTGTATGGTGGTGGTGAACTGGTGTGATGTGATTATATTTATAAAATTAAAATATAAACATAACTAACTTGATACAATTTATCCTCACACATAATTATTTCACTTGTAACCAGGATTTCTACCTACAGATAATGGGCTCTGCCATGGGCACCAAGATGGCAACACTATAGTCAAATATTTTTATGGCTGACCTGGAACAGAGATTTCCTGATACAAACCACTACAAACCATATAAATAGTTCTGCTATTTCGCTGATATATTCATCATATGGGCAAAAGGTGAAGAAGTAGTCAAAGATTTGGATTTCTGTATTTCTGTACGGAAAGTGTACATTTACTGGACAGAACCGTAACTTCACCAATGGAAAATGCACTCATCTGTATACAGAAGACCCACAGACAGGCGCAGTTTCCTTCACAGCTCCAGCTTTCACCCAACTCACACTAAACAAGGCATCATTCATAGCCAAGTATCAGACACCACCGCTGTGATACCAATGACTGCGATAATCATCTAAAAACATTGACTGAATCATTCAAACAGGAACGCTATAAAACAAGGACAATCACAAAGAAAACACATGTGCATTGAGAACAGCATGTGAACACCTGTTATTATACAATGAGAAAGACTACACACAACCCCACACTAGAAAAAATACGTAACATTATCAAATGTCTGCTAACGGACAACGTGGTGCTAAAAGACATATTCCCCCAACTGCCTATTCTGGCGTTCTGGCTAGTGATGAGCGAGCACCCCAATGCTCGGGTGTTCGGGTGCTCTGACCGAGCACCCCCTGAGGCTCGAGTGCTCGGCCGAGCACCCGAGCCCCATTGAAGTCAATGGGAGGACTCGAGCATTACACCAGGCACCCCCTGCTCTGATGAGGGGAGGGTGCCTGGTCCATAGGAAAAGGGCAGAAAAGGATGGAAACACCACAGAAATGGTTCAGGGACAGCATAGGGAGGATGTCTGGATGCATCTTGGACTCCAACATCGCTGCTGGGAACGATCTTTCGCCCGTAGTACGCCATTTTTACAGACTGACCATAAAACACACAAAAAGGAAAATAAAAACGACTTTAGGCGAAAAATTGTTACCAAACAATATTTGCTGTATATTTACTTGTATATCATCTGCAAATTCTCCCAAAAATTTCCTTGATTTTCAGAACTGAGGCCATGATTAAGAGGGAAACGTGCACAGAGGCAAATTCTCCCAAAAATTTCCTTGATTTTATTGAACTGAGGCCATGATTAAGAGGGAAACGTGCGCTGAGCTGACCATCTAAAACATTATGGGTGAGGGTCTGCTGCAGAGCTGACCATCCTAAACATTATATGCGAAGGCCCGCTAGTGAGCTGACGCTATAAAACATTATATGAGAGGGCCCGCTAGAGAGCTGACCCAATAAAACATTATATGAGAAGGCCCGCTGGTGAGCTGACCTATATAAAAATTGTCAAACAGGGCCCGCTGGTGAGCTGACCCTATATAAAAATTATATCACAGGGCCCGCTGGTGAGCTGGCCCTATATAAAAATTATAGCACAGGGCATATGGAAGAGGAGGAGGAGGATGAGAAGATTAAGAGTCAACCATATACCCGTTTTTTGGGTGGAAGGGGTGAA
Organism: Rhinophrynus dorsalis; assembly: GCA_037306005.1. Lineage (NCBI taxonomy): Eukaryota > Metazoa > Chordata > Amphibia > Anura > Rhinophrynidae > Rhinophrynus > Rhinophrynus dorsalis. Next base: position 52,101 of record JBBDGT010000299.1, on the reverse strand, counting down.
TGGGAATACAGAGTATTCCCATCATTGTAAATAACATATATAAAGTGAGTTTATGTTCCCCCGGGGCTTTCCTCCAGTGGAGTGGAGAAGTCAGGGGAAATCCAGGCCTTGTTCATTTTTATAAGTGTCAACCTATCAGCATTGTCGGTGGAAAGGCGGATACGCTTATCTGTTATGATGCCACCAGCAGCGCTAAATACCCGCTCAGACAGAACGCTGGCGGCAGGGCAGGCCAGCACCTCCAAGGCGTAGAGTGCCAGTTCATACCACGTGTCCAGCTTGGACACCCAGTAGTTGTAAGGCACAGAGGGATCATTGAGGACGCTGACACGGTCTGCTACGTACTCCTTCACCATCTTCCAAAACTTTTCCCTCCTTGTGACACTAGGCTGCGCATCAGGGTGAGGGTGCTGGCGGGGTGTCATGAAGGTGTCCCACGCCTTGGAGAGTGTTGCCCTGCCTTTCTCGTAACTGCTGTGTGCTCCCCTTTTCTCCCCTTCTCGGTTGGCCAAGGTAGCACGTACTCTGCCGCCAGCGTTGTCAGATGGAAAATTTTGGAGCAATTTTTCGACAAGAACCTTCTGGTATTGCACCATTTTGCTTGTCCTCTCCACCGGAGGAATGAGAGATGAGAAATTCTCTTTGTAGCGGGGGTCCAGAAGGGTGAACACCCAGTAATCCGTGTTGTTTAAAATGCGTATAACGCGTGGGTCACGGGAAAGGCAGCCTAACATAAAGTCAGCCATGTGTGCCAGAGTACCAACAGTCAAGATTTCGCTGTCCTCACCAGGAGGATGACTCTCAATCTCCTCATCCTCTTCCTCCTCTTCTGCCCACCCACGCTGAAGAGATGGAACTAAAGTTCCATGGCTACCCTCTGTAGCGGAGGCAACCGTGTCTTCCTCCTCCTCCTCCTCCTCCTCCTCCTCCTCCGCCTCCTCCAATTGTCGCTGAGAAGACGAAGTGAGGGTGCTCTGGCTATCACCTTGTGTAAGCTCTTCCTCCCCCATTTCCACCTCTTCCACATGCAAAGCGTCGGTTTTAATTGTGAGCAGCGAGCGTTTCAGTAGACACAGAAGTGGGATGGTTACACTGATAATAGCGTTATCGCCGCTCACCATCTGTGTCGATTCCTCAAAATTGCGTAAAACCTCGCAGAGGTCTGACATCCATTCCCACTCCTCACTTCTGATTACAGGAAGTTGAACGGAGAGGCGACGACCGTGTAACAGCTGGTACTCCACTACTGCCCTCTGCTGCTCACAAAGCCGGGCCAACATGTGGAAGGTGGAGTTCCAGCGCGTGCTCACGTCACACAGCAGCCGGTGAGCTGGCAATTGTAAGCGCTGCTGCAGCTTCAACAGGCCGGCCGAAGCTGTAGATGACTTACGGAAATGTGCACACACGCGGCGCACCTTGGTCAAGAGATCATGCACATTGGGGTAGGTTTTTAGAAATCGCTGCACCACTAAATTAAATACATGCGCTAGGCATGGTACGTGTGTGAGCTTGCCGAGCTCCAAAGCCGCCACCAAGTTACGCCCATTATCACACACAACCATGCCTGGTTGCAGGTTGAGTGGCGAGAGCCACTGCTCGGTCTGGTGACTAATCCCCTGCAACAGCTCTGAGGCCGTGTGCTGTTTGTCCCCAAGGCAGATCAGCTTCAGCACGGCCTGTTGACGCTTCCCCACTGCAGTGCTACACTGCTTCCAGCTACTGGCTGATGGGGGAGTGGCGCTGCGTGTAGAGAATTCGGAGGTGGAAACGGAGGAGGAGGAGCCAATAACGTAGGTGCTGGTGGAAACCCTGATGGAGGTAGGGCCCGCAATCCTCGGCGTGGGTAGCACCCGTGCCATCCCAGGGTCCGAGTCGCTCCCAGCCTCCACGACATTCACCCAGTGTGCCGTCAGGGAAATGTAGCGTCCCTGGCCACAAGCACTTGTCCATGTGTCAGTCATTAAGTGGACCTTCCCAGTAACTGCGTTGGTCAGGGCACGGGTGATGTTACGGGACACATGGTGGTGTAATGCGGGGATGGCACACCGGGAAAAGTAGTGGCGGCTGGGGACCGCGTACCGAGGGACAGCTGCTGCCATCAGGCTGCGGAAGGACTCAGTGTCCACAAGCCTAAATGGCAGCATTTCGATGGCCAGTAATTTTGAAAGGTGTGAGGTTAGTGCTATGGCCTGTGGGTGGGTGGCTGGGTACTTTCTCTTGCGCTCAAATGCCTGGGGTAACGACATTTGGACGCTGTGCTGGGACAGGGAAGTGGATGTGGTCGCTGATGGTGCTTCAGATGGTACAGGTGCAGGGCGGGAGGTATGCGGGCCTGCGCCTTCGACAGGCGATTGGCCGGCACCGAAAACAGGGGAAGAGGAGGCAGTGGTGTGGCCTGCAGACACAGATGGGCGATCCAGGCGTTCCTCCCACTTACTACGGTGCTTGGATGCCATGTGTCGGATCATGCTGGTGGTGGTGAGGTTTCTAGTGTTCATGCCTCGGCTCATTCTGGTGTGGCACAGGTTGCAAACTACAATTCTTTTGTCGTCCGCACTTTCCTTAAAAAAACGCCATACCGCGGAACACCTACCCTTTGGCAAGGTAGATTTACGCAAGGGGGTGCTCCGTGGAACATTTGCGGGCCGGTTTGGTGCGGTCCGCCTTCTTTCTGTAGCCACACCACTGCCTCTTCCAGCCTGTTGCGGTGCTGCAGATGGCTCACCCTCAGGACTGCTGACATCGCTCGGCTCTACACCTTCCCAGGTGGGGTCAGTCACCTCATCGTCCACCAAGTCCTCCTCCACTTCCTCACTCTGATCATCCTCCTCAAGTCTTGATCCCACCACATACTCAGTCATTGACAACTGTATAACATTCTCCTCAACAAGGTCTTGAGACGGAAATAGTGGCTGATTTAATGGCAACTGTGTCTCATCATCATCATCATCATCCACTACTTCCTTTGACCTTAAATGCCGTTCACATCTGTCATCTTCTTGTGATTGGGTAGCCTCTAGAGGTTGTGAATCAGGGCACAAGATGTCATGTTCCTCTGCAAGCGTGCTTGGAGAGAGGGTCAAATGAAGGATTGGTGATGAGACGAGCTCCTCACTATATCCCAGTGTGGGATCACTTCTTTGACCAGACCGTGTATGGTGGGAGGAAGGATGATCAGAGTGAGGATTATTTTGACCAGACTCTTGGCTACTGAGAGTGGACTTGGTGGAAGACAGGGTGGTGCTTAACCGACTGGAAGCAGTATCAGCTGTCATCCAACCGACCACCTGTTCGCAGTGGTCGGACCTCGAGAGTGATGTCCTGCGACGCCCTGTAAAATTACACATGAAGCTAGGTATGGTGGATGTCTTTCTTTCTTGTGCTCTGGCACCAGGCACAGTTTCTCCGCGTCCTGACCCGCGCCCTGAACTTTCAGGATCACGTCCACTTCCCCGTCCCTTTTTACCCGCCTTCTTCATCTTACACAGAATATGTGACTTTAATATTTGAGTTTGAAAACTTAACAGTATTTCTTACTATTCTGCAACTGTGCAGAGTACACAGAATAGGCTGCTAAACGGCGGTGAAACACACTGAATGGAATATGTGACTTTAATATTTGAGTTTGAAAACTTAACAGTATTTCTTACTATTCTGCAACTCTGCAGAGTACACAGAATAGGCTGCTAAACGGCGGTGATACACACTGAATGGAATATGTGACTTTGATATTTGAGTTTGAAAACTTAACACTATTTCTTACTATTCTGCAACTCTGCAGAGTACACAGAATAGGCTGCTAAACGGCGGTGATACACACTGAATGGAATATGTGACTTTGATATTTGAGTTTGAAAACTTAACACTATTTCTTACTATTCTGCAACTCTGCAGAGTACACAGAATAGGCTGCTAAACGGCGGTGATACACACTGAATGGAATATGTGACTTTAATATTTGAGTTTGAAAACTTAACAGTATTTCTTACTATTCTGCAACTGTGCAGAGTACACAGAATAGGCTGCTAAACGGCGGTGAAACACACTGAATGGAATATGTGACTTTAATATTTGAGTTTGAAAACTTAACAGTATTTCTTACTATTCTGCAACTGTGCAGAGTACACAGAATAGGCTGCTAAACGGCGGTGAAACACACTGAATGGAATATGTGACTTTAATATTTGAGTTTGAAAACTTAACAGTATTTCTTACTATTCTGCAACTGTGCAGAGTACACAGAATAGGCTGCTAAACGGCGGTGAAACACACTGAATGGAATATGTGACTTTAATATTTGAGTTTGAAAACTTAACAGTATTTCTTACTATTCTGCAACTGTGCAGAGTACACAGAATAGGCTGCTAAACGGCGGTGATACACACTGAATGGAATATGTGACTTTGATATTTGAGTTTGAAAACTTAACAGTATTTCTTACTATTCTGCAACTCTGCAGAGTACACAGAATAGGCTGCTAAACGGCGGTGAAACACACTGAATGGAATATGTGACTTTAATATTTGAGTTTGAAAACTTAACACTATTTCTTACTATTCTGCAACTGTGCAGAGTACACAGAATAGGCTGCTAAACGGCGGTGATACACACTGAATGGAATATGTGACTTTAATATTTGAGTTTGAAAACTTAACAGTATTTCTTACTATTCTGCAACTGTGCAGAGTACACAGAATAGGCTGCTAAACGGCGGTGAAACACACTGAATGGAATATGTGACTTTAATATTTGAGTTTGAAAACTTAACAGTATTTCTTACTATTCTGCAACTGTGCAGAGTACACAGAATAGGCTGCTAAACGGCGGTGAAACACACTGAATGGAATATGTGACTTTAATATTTGAGTTTGAAAACTTAACAGTATTTCTTACTATTCTGCAACTGTGCAGAGTACACAGAATAGGCTGCTAAACGGCGGTGATACACACTGAATGGAATATGTGACTTTGATATTTGAGTTTGAAAACTTAACACTATTTCTTACTATTCTGCAACTCTGCAGAGTACACAGAATAGGCTGCTAAACGGCGGTGATACACACTGAATGGAATATGTGACTTTGATATTTGAGTTTGAAAACTTAACACTATTTCTTACTATTCTGCAACTCTGCAGAGTACACAGAATAGGCTGCTAAACGGCGGTGATACACACTGAATGGAATATGTGACTTTAATATTTGAGTTTGAAAACTTAACAGTATTTCTTACTATTCTGCAACTCTGCACACTACACAGAATGTGCTGCTAAACTGCGGCGAAGCACACTGAATGGAATATGTGACTTTGATATTTTAGTTTGAAGACTTAACAGTATTTCTTCCTATTCTGCAACTCTGCACAGTACACAGAATGTGCTGCTAAACTGCGGCGAAGCACACTGAATGGAATATGTGACTTTGATATTTTAGTTTGAAGACTTAACAGTATTTCTTCCTATTCTGCAACTCTGCACAGTACACAGAATGTGCTGCTAAACTGCGGCGAAGCACACTGAATGGAATATGTGACTTTGATATTTTAGTTTGAAGACTTAACAGTATTTCTTCCTATTCTGCAACTCTGCACAGTACACAGAATGTGCTGCTAAACTGCGGCGAAGCACACTGAATGGAATATGTGACTTTGATATTTTAGTTTGAAGACTTAACAGTATTTCTTCCTATTCTGCAACTCTGCACAGTACACAGAATGTGCTGCTAAACTGCGGCGACGCACACTGAATGGAATATGTGACTTTGATATTTTAGTTTGAAGACTTAACAGAATGTGCTCTAATCTGCAACTTTGCACACTAAACAGAATGTGCTCTAATCTGCAACTTTGCACACTAAACAGAATGTGCTCTAATCTGCAACTTTGCACACTAAACAGAATGTGCTCTAATCTGCAACTGTGCACACTAAACAGAATGTGCTCTAATCTGCAACTTTTCACACTAAACAGAATATTTTTTTTTTTTTTTTTTTTTTTTCCCCCCACACAAAATAACCTGCTGCCCCCACACACAGTAGTCCTAAAAAGGACTTTTGGTTCTTTTTTTTCACAATTTTTGTTTTTTTCCTCCCTACACTGCCTTTCCCTTCCTATCCTCAGCTCTCCCTGGCTCAGACTGAGCCGAACTCGATGGTCAGGTGCTATACAGCACCCGACCACGGGTTCTGGCCAGCCAATCAGTGTAATGCCAGCAGCCAACATGGCTGCTGGCATTACACCGATGTCAGAGCCTCCCTGCACGTTTATTGGCTGCGCAGCAGCCGCAAAACGTGCGGGGAGGAGACCCGAAACATGGCGGGCGAGCACATGCGGTACTCGTACGAGTACCGCCATGTGCCGAGCAGAGCGATGCTCGAGCCGATCCGAGCATCGGCCGAGCATGCTCGCTCAACACTAGTTCTGGCAACCACCAAATCTGAAACAAAAATTAATTAATAGAAACCTGATCAATGAACAAACAAACAGTGATAATTACACCAAACCTTGCAACAAATCTTGCGGCAATTCATGTAAACATATTTGTGAAAACAGTACTGCACAACACCACAACTAGATATACAACATTAAAGGATTATATTCATGTACATCAGCAGATGTTGTATATGAATGTGAAACTGGATGTTTGTCCTTATATGTCAATGTTAGTCCAATATAAAAGGTATTATTACATACAGCGAAACTCATTAATTTGGCCACTACACCACTGGACTAACACGGCTAACATAAATTAAATAACTATGGAAGATACTAAATACAACTGTCTAAAGAAACAATCATCAAAAGGAAACACAGCTTAGCAGTGGCATCTACTTTCTGACATGCTGTAAGACAGAAGAGAAGGAATGATGAGGGAAACCAGACCCCACACTGTGATGGTGCAGTCCCTCCTCACTCTATAGAGTGGCCAGTTCAAAGTCATTAACAGTGAAGAAAAGAAATATAGAGGTCGTTAGTACTTAACGTTTATTTCAGAATTAAAAACCTTATTGGTAAAATGAATTCCTAGTATTAGCAAGGATTACTACTTTAAAACATCAACCACCAGTTGATATCCCTTAAAGGTTCAGAGGAACTCCGACCAATGTCTTATGTGGCAAAATGTAAACTCTGTCCTGGGGATAGTAAGTATCAAGTGGTGGAGTTACACAGTAAGGGATGTATCACAGTTACACTAAATTACTGCTAGTCAGGAAAATGTCAGCCTTCAGATAGACATCCCTTACTGTGTAACTCCACCACTCGGTACTTACTATCCCCAGGACAGAGTTTACATTTTGCCACATAAGACATTAGTCGGAGTTCCTCTGAACCTTTAAGGGGTGTATCACAGTTACGCTAAATTACTGCTAGTCAGGAAAATGTCAGCCTTCAGATAGTTAATGAGGCACCTGCTTATCACACTTTTATATTCGATGTACAGCTGACTGATTGTGAATATGTAAACAATACAACACTAAGATATCTCAGTATATCGTTTAGTTACTACTAGGTTGTGTGCTGAATTACAATATCCTTCACTAGAGGCGTAACTAGAAGCCACCAGGCCCTGGTGCAAGAATTGCCATGGGCCCCCCCCCGACCACATTGGCCCCAGACCCCCTCAACCACATTGGCCACCTCCACATCACCCCCCAATCTCCAAATTGCCCCTTCGTCCCCACATTGTCCCCATATCCACAATGCCCCCATATCTCCAAATTGTCCCTTCCACAATGCCCCCGTCAACTCCACAATGTCCCCTTCATCTCCACTGTACCCCTTCCACAATGGCCCTTCATCTCCACATTGCCCCTTCCACAATGCCCCCTTCATCTCCACAATGCCCCTTCCACAATGCCCCTTCATCTCCACATTGCCCCTTCCACAATGCCCCTTCATCTCCACATTGCCCCCTTCCACAATGCCCCCTTCATCTCCACAATGCCCCCTTCCACAATGCCCCTTCATCTCCACATTGCCCCTTCCACAATGTCCCCTTCATCTCCACATTGCCCCTTCCACAATGCCCCTTCATCTCCACATTGCCCCTTCCACAATGCCCCCTTCATCTCCACATTGCCCCCTTCCACAATGCCCCCTTCATCTCCACAATGCCCCCTTCCACAATGCCCCTTCATCTCCACATTGCCCCTTCCACAATGTTCCCTTCATCTCCACTGTACCCCTTCCACAATGGCCCTTCATCTCCACATTGCCCCTTCCACAATGCCCCCTTCATCTCCACAATGCCCCTTCCACAATGCCCCTTCATCTCCACATTGCCCCTTCCACAATGCCCCTTCATCTCCACATTGCCCCCTTCCACAATGCCCCCTTCATCTCCACAATGCCCCCTTCCACAATGCCCCTTCATCTCCACATTGCCCCTTCCACAATGTGCCCTTCATCTCCACATTGCCCCTTCCACAATGCCCCTTCATCTCCACATTGCCCCTTCCACAATGCCCCTTCATCTCCACATTTCCCCTTCCACAATGCCCCTTCATCTCCACATTTCCCCTTCCACAATGCCCCTTCATCTCCACAATGCCCCCTTCCACAATGCCCCTTCATCTCCACAATGCCCCTACCTTCAGTCCCTGGTGGTCTAGCGGCGTGGCTTGACAGATCTGTGCCGCCTTCAGCACAGATCTCTATAACTGAAGCTCCCGTGCGCCGCTCTAGTAATGCAGAGGCTGGGAGATGATGTCATCCTAGCGCTCTGTATTACTAGAACCGGCGGCCGTAGTGGGAGTTGCTGCGGGCGAGGGGGTCGCAGGGGGCGGCCGGGTCTCTGGAGTGACGGGCCCGGTCACAGGTGCGACCCCTATTGTTACACCACTGTCCTTCACTAGAGCGGCGTTTTAATGAATACACTTCACTTAATCACAGCTTCATTCCTGCTAGATAATTAGATTGAGTCATTCCATAGTCCCTTATTACTGTGTTTTTAATCCTATCCCGTTAGCGGCTCCATTTATTCGAGTTACTATCTCAGAGTTCAATAATTCTAAGAGATCTATTAGTCTAGATAACTCTCATTTAGTCAACGGTTGTTGGTGTAATTTGACCGAGCTAGAAGCAACAAAGCAAAAACACTTACAATAAAGCCTGGAATACATTTAAACAATTCATCATACAAACGAAGCCTCTACATCCCCATCCCATGTCACTAGTTTTCACAGTCATTTCAAGCTTCATTTAACCTACACTTGTATCAGGTCATATCTCGCTGGCATTCAACACCATCTAGCCATTCTATACCCAAACAAACCTTCCATCTTTTCTCAATATAAACTCAAACTGTTTCTTAAAGGAATCAATAAATTACCACTACTTAAAGTTAGGACACGCAAGCCTATTTCAGGTCAGTTATTTATCTTATTTTAGGACGAGTGAATTCCTAGCCCAGTCCAATTCATCTCCATTTATCACTAAACAACAACTCATCTTCTTAAACAATCACATCAAACATTATTTATCTTATTCCAAAACTGACCAGCTCAGCAAAGGTAACCACATACCATATTACCCTACCAATGACCTCTGGTGCCTTTACACAGCCCTTACTCAATTAATCAAATTCCTCCAACTGGTCAGAACTCCATAGCCCTTTGATACCCTTAGGTCATGGCCCACTCACGACAGCCACCTTCATTCACTATCTTAGGACTATGCTATCAAGACTAGGATTCAATCCATTAGACTTTTCAGGCCATTCCTTTAGAATCAGCGCAGCCTCTTCAGCCTCATGAAACAAAGTTCCACCGTATATTATCCAGAAATTAGGCAGATGGAGATCAGCATGCTACACCAGATATATCCCCAATCCAGATCTAGAAATTCAAGATGCCCTTACTTCACTCACTAAATGATTAATGTAATATCAACGCAAGTTAATAAATGTTTTGCATTCCTTTTGGCCTCTTATTTGGCTCACCACATCACGTATCCACCTGGGCTTAGTATCACCCGGGAAGCCACATTGATACCAATTTATTCATCCTTAGCATTTCACTGTAAGCCCCGACCACAAGTTAAGGGCTTGGCCTGTGTTTGTGAGAGGTGCTGCAAGCCCTCAAATACTGGGCAGCAGCCTCAGCCACTGAGTTCACCATTTTGTGAGCCCTCCTCTCCTCTCCCTCTTTTTAAATATTCCTAGGCAGGCCTCTTATTTGGCTCATCACATCACTTATCCACCCGGGACGCCACATTGATACCAATTTATTCATCCTTATCATTTCGCTGTAAGCCCTGACCACAATCCCCTTTTTTTTCTTTAGTCATAGTGTAAGGCACACAAACGAAACTAACCTGCAGGATAGAAAATCCAGTAGTTTTATAGGAAGAGTCACTGTCAATAGAAGACATAGGTGGGACGTGGAACCGTTCTCCCTGGAAAATCTGTTTTGCTAGAAAAATGGTGGAAAAATGTGTGGTTTCTCTATGGGCAGGAATTCCAGCGGGAAAATGATAAAAAGCTTTCTTTTTTCATGAAAATCCTCACAGGAAAAAAGTGCACTTTTTGCCCACCCCTGCTCCCAAAATCCTGCATTGCATGGAGAGGGAAGCAGTGGAGGAAATATTTGAGCCCTTGTTTTGTAAGAAACCTCATTCCATATCTGTCACTAGTCTGTAATAGGACCCAACTTCAACCTGCATCCAAAGCTTACAATATAATTGTATCCTACCTGAGGCCAAGGGGATTTTAAGCTATGGCATACCCGGGCATTCAGTGGGGGCCTCCAGTCTTAAGGGGCCTCACCTTGGGCTTCCAACAGTCCTACTTTTACAGGAAGGAACTAATTTAATCCTTTGGTCAGATGGTCAGTGAGAGTTCTGGGTGCACAACACGTAAACGTAGGTGCTTTTCCCACAGATTCGTAGACAGGAAGAGGTAGTCTACAACTGAATTGAAGGATCCTAAATGTTGGAGGGCCTCCATTCACAATTTGTCCTGGAGCCTCAGGGGCTATGAGTGAGGTTATGTACATTTCCTTTCCGTTTAGATAATTGTACTAGTAGATGAAATAAAATATGTGTTTGTGTTTTGGAATGTTCTGCAGTATTCTATATGATAGGAATTTGCGTTATGTTGTGTAGATTTCGCTCTCTGTTCCACATTCTCTGTCTGTCTGTAGATACTCAAAGTGCTGGGAAGAGACGCTCAGCTAGGAAGGAGTCTGCTATATACACGCTGTATAGTAATGGTGTCCTACCCAGCGTGCAATATCATTTAGCTCACTAGTGATTACACAAAGAGAAAATATTGTAAGCATATCATACTTATCCTGTTAACATGCCAGTCCAGCCACAGTGCCAGGTAGTTACCCTCTGAACGCGGGAAACCCCAGATAGAAGTCTCATCCTTTTAGGCTTCGTCATTCAGGTGTAGCTGATCTCTCTGGGGACTTGGACCGAGGGGTCCATGTTCTGGATTCTCTTGTTACCCTTAAGGTGACCAATTCCTAAGGATAATTTGCTCATGACAAGTCCATGTTCCACATTGTCTGTCTGTCTGTACATATTGAGTTGTTTTTCAGCTCATCTCTCCCTCAGATCCCACAATACTATGTTTTCCCAAGTGTTTAGGTGTTTATCGTATTAGGCCTATTTCTCTGTTCTCCTTTGTCTGTGTATGTCCGCACATACTCACATGTTTTTTGGTTCCTCTCTCTTAGATCCCCCAATCCTCCGTCTCTCTGGAGGTGGAAGTCCTTGTGAGGGACGAGTTGAGCTCTTCCTTGATGGGCTCTGGGGCTCAGTGTGTGATGATGGTTGGGATGTACTGGATGCTCATGTCACATGTCAGCAGCTGCACTGTGGTTCAGCTTTACAGGCCATAGGAGGGTCTCATTTTGGACCTGGCCCATCCCATATTTACTTTGAGCAGGTGAACTGCGCTGGTGTAGAGCGGCTCCTGTGGGAATGTCCAGCCAAAGTGGAGCATGACTGCTCAAATCAAGAACATGCAGGAGTGATCTGCACAGGTGAGAGCGGGCAGGAGTGATCTGTACAGGTGAGAGCGGGCAGGTGTGATCTGCATATGTGAGAGCGGGCAGGAGTGATCTGCACAGGTGAAAGCGGGCAGGTGTGATCTGCATATGTGAGAGCGGGCAGGTGTGATCTGCATATGTGAGAGCGGGCAGGAGTGATCTGCATATGTGAGAGCGGGCAGGAGTGATCTGCATACGTGAGAGCGGGCAGGAGTGATCTGCACAGGTGAGAGCGGGCAGGTGTGATCTGCATATTTGAGAACGGGCAGGTGTGATCTGCATATGTGAGAGCGGGCAGGAGTGATCTGCACAGGTGAGAGCGGGCAGGTGTGATCTGCATATTTGAGAACGGGCAGGTGTGATCTGCATATGTGAGAGCGGGCAGAAGTGATCTGCATATGTGAGAGCGGGCAGGTGTGATCTGTACAGGTGAGAGCGGGCAGGTATGGTCTGTACAGGTGAGAGGAGGCAGGTGTTAACTGTACAGGTGAGAGCAGACAGGTGTGAATGGTACAGGAGAGAGCAGACAGGTGTGTACTGTACAGGTGAGAGCAGACAGGTGTGAACTGTACAGGTGAGAGCAGACAGGTGTGAACTGTACAGGTGAGAGCAGACAGGTATGGTCTGTACAGGTGAGAGCAGACAGGTATGGTCTGTACAGGTGAGAGCAGACAGGTGTGAACTGTACAGGTGAGAGGAGGCAGGTGTGAACTGTACAGGTGAGAGCAGACAGGTGTGAACTGTACAGGTGAGAGCAGGCAGGTATGGTCTGTACAGGTGAGAGCAGACAGGTGTGAACTGTACAGGTGAGAGCAGACAGGTATGGTCTGTACAGGTGAGAACAGACAGGTGTGAACTGTACAGGTGAGAGGAGACAGGTGTGAACTGTACAGGTGAGAGCAGACAGGTATGGTCTGTACAGGTGAGAGGAGACAGGTGTGAACTGTACAGGTGAGAGCAGGCAGGTGTGAACTGTACAGGTGAGAGCAGACAGGTATGGTCTGTACAGGTGAGAGGAGACAGGTGTGAACTGTACAGGTGAGAGGAGACAGGTATGGTCTGTACAGGTGAGAGCAGACAGGTATGAACTGTACAGGTGAGAGGAGACAGGTGTGTACTGTACAGGTGAGAGGAGACAGGTATGGTCTGTACAGGTGAGAGGAGACAGGTGTGAACTGTACAGGTGAGAGGAGACAGGTATGGTCTGTACAGGTGAGAGGAGACAGGTGTGAACTGTACAGGTGAGAGCAGACAGGTATGGTCTGTACAGGTGAGAGCAGACAGGTGTGAACTGTACAGGTGAGAGGAGACAGGTGTGAAATGTACAGGGGAGAGCAGACAGGTGTGTACTGTACAGGTGAGAGGAGGCAGGTATGGTCTGTACAGGTGAGAGCAGACAGGTGTGAACTGTACAGGTGAGAGCAGGCAGGTATGGTCTGTACAGGTGAGAGGAGACAGGTGTGGTCTGTAGAGGTGAGAGCAGACAGGTGTGGTCTGTACAGGTGAGAGGAGACAGGTGTGAACTGTACAGGTGAGAGCAGGCAGGTATGGTCTGTACAGTTGAGAGCAGACAGGTGTGAACTGTACAGGTGAGAGGAGACAGGTGTGAACTGTACAGGTGAGAGCAGACAGGTATGGTTTGTACAGGTGAGAGGAGACAGGTGTGAACTGTACAGGTGAGAGCAGACAGGTATGGTCTGTACAGGTGAGAGGAGACAGGTGTGAACTGTACAGGTGAGAGGAGACAGGTGTGGTCTGTACAGGTGAGAGCAGGCAGGTGTGAACTGTACAGGTGAGAGCAGGCAGGTATGTACTGTACAGGTGAGAGCAGACAGGTGTGAACTGTACAGGTGAGAGCAGACAGGTATGGTCTGTACAGGTGAGAGGAGACAGGTGTGAACTGTACAGGTGAGAGCAGACAGGTATGGTCTGTACAGGTGAGAGGAGACAGGTGTGAACTGTACAGGTGAGAGGAGACAGGTGTGTACTGTACAGGTGAGAGCAGACAGGTATGTACTGTACAGGTGAGAGCAGACAGGTGTGAACTGTACAGGTGAGAGGAGACAGGTATGGTCTGTACAGGTGAGAGGAGACAGGTCTGTACTGTACAGGTGAGAGGAGACAGGTGTGGTCTGTACAGGTGAGAGCAGGCAGGTGTGAACTGTACAGGTGAGAGCAGGCAGGTATGTACTGTACAGGTGAGAGCAGACAGGTGTGAACTGTACAGGTGAGAGCAGGCACGTATGGTCTGTACAGGTGAGAGCAGACAGGTGTGAACTGTACTGGTGAGAGCAGACAGGTATGGTCTGTACAGGTGAGAGGAGACAGGTGTGAACTGTACAGGTGAGAGCAGACAGGTATGGTCTGTACAGGTGAGAGGAGACAGGTGTGAACTGTACAGGTGAGAGAAGGCAGGTATGTACTGTACAGGTGAGAGCAGACAGGTGTGAACTGTACAGGTGAGAGCAGGCAGGTATGGTCTGTACAGGTGAGAGGAGACAGGTGTGTACTGTACAGGTGAGAGGAGACAGGTGTGAACTGTACAGGTGAGAGCAGACAGGTATGGTCTGTACAGGTGAGAGCAGACAGGTGTGAACTGTACAGGTGAGAGGAGACAGGTGTGAACTGTACAGGGGAGAGCAGACAGGTGTGTACTGTACAGGTGAGAGGAGGCAGGTATGGTCTGTACAGGTGAGAGCAGACAGGTGTGAACTGTACAGGTGAGAGCAGGCAGGTATGGTCTGTACAGGTGAGAGGAGACAGGTGTGGTCTGTAGAGGTGAGAGCAGACAGGTGTGGTCTGTACAGGTGAGAGGAGACAGGTGTGAACTGTACAGGTGAGAGCAGGCAGGTATGGTCTGTACAGTTGAGAGCAGACAGGTGTGAACTGTACAGGTGAGAGGAGACAGGTGTGAACTGTACAGGTGAGAGCAGACAGGTATGGTCTGTAAAGGTGAGAGGAGACAGGTGTGAACTGTACAGGTGAGAGCAGACAGGTATGGTCTGTACAGGTGAGAGGAGACAGGTGTGAACTGTACAGGTGAGAGGAGACAGGTGTTAATTGTACAGGTGAGAGCAGACAGGTGTGAACTGTACAGGTGAGAGCAGGCAGGTATGTACTGTACAGGTGAGAGCAGACAGGTGTGAACTGTACAGGTGAGAGCAGGCAGGTATGGTCTGTACAGGTGAGAGCAGACAGGTGTGAACTGTACAGATGAGAGCAGACAGGTGTGAACTGTACAGGGGAGAGCAGACAGGTATGGTCTGTACAGGTGAGAGGAGACAGGTGTGAACTGTACAGGTGAGAGCAGACAGGTGTGAACTGTTCAGGTGAGAGGAGACAGGTGTGAACTGTACAGGTGAGAGCAGACAGGTGTGAACTGTACAGGTGAGAGCAGGCAGGTATGGTCTGTACAGGTGAGAGGAGACAGGTGTGAACTGTACAGGTGAGAGCAGACAGGTGTGTACTGTACAGGTGAGAGCAGACAGGTGTGAACTGTACAGGTGAGAGGAGACAGGTATGGTCTGTACAGGTGAGAGGAGACAGGTGTGAACTGTACAGGTGAGAGCAGACAGGTATGGTCTGTACAGGTGAGAGGAGACAGGTGTGTACTGTACAGGTGAGAGGAGACAGGTGTGAACTGTACAGGTGAGAGCAGACAGGTGTTAACTGTACAGGTGAGAGCAGACAGGTGTGTACTGTACAGGTGAGAGCAGACAGGTGTGAACTGTACAGGTGAGAGGAGACAGGTATGGTCTGTACAGGTGAGAGGAGACAGGTGTGAACTGTACAGGTGAGAGCAGACAGGTATGGTCTGTACAGGTGAGAGGAGACAGGTGTGAACTGTACAGGTGAGAGCAGACAGGTATGGTCTGTACAGGTGAGAGGAGACAGGTGTGAACTGTACAGGTGAGAGGAGACAGGTATGGTCTGTACAGGTGAGAGGAGACAGGTGTGTACTGTACAGGTGAGAGGAGACAGGTGTGAACTGTACAGGTGAGAGGAGACAGGTGTGAACTGTACAGGTGAGAGAAGACAGGTGTTAGTGGCTAAGCTGAGAGTGTGATCTTTACATGTGAGAGACCAATACCTGCATCATCACGCTATGTGGAGCTCTGCACTCTCATTCACCTCTCTCTCTTCCTCTCTTTCTCTGTCTGTTATTCTCTCTTTTTTCCTCCTCTCTCTCTCTCTCTCTCTCTCTCTGTCTGTTATTCTCTCTTTTTTCCTCCTCTCTCTCTCTCTCTCTCTCTCTGTCTGTTGTTGTCTCTTTTTTCCTCCTTTCTCACTCTCCCTCTCTCTCTGTCTCTCTCTCTCTATCCCTCCTTCTGTCTCTCTGTCTCTTTCTCTCTATCCCTCCTTCTGTCTCTCTGTCTCTTTCTCTGCAGAACATTGCACCCTAGTTCATACCTATTTTTTCTCTGCAGAGCATCGTGCAGTCCGTCTGCAGGGTCCCCCTGGCAGCTGTGCAGGTCGGGTTGAAGTCTACATGAATGGGGTTTGGGGTACTGTGTGCAACAGTCCCTGGTTCTCAGATGACTCCGAGATGCTCTGCAGGACTCTGGGTTGTGGATCCTTTGTTAATCAGACAAGTCATGACCATTCACTCAGCACATTCGTGGGCTTTGTGTGTCCGGACAACGTCGCCTCCTTGTGGGACTGTCGGGCTCACAGCAAGAACCGCAACATATGTGCAGAGTCCAGGGCTCTGGGACTGGTGTGCAATGGTAAATGTGCTCCCCCCCATCCCACATTCACTGCTGCCTGTGTCACCTCAGCTGAGTGTAACCTAGCCATGTCACAGACTGATGGACACATGGACGCACTGTCAGGTCAGGTCCCTGGGACTGGTGTGTAGTGATAGAAGTCCTCTCCTACCCCATACACATTGCTGTCTGTGTCACCTCTATTGAGTTCTACCTTCACACATCACACAGACGGATATACATAGACAGACCAGGTTCCTGGGACTGGTGTGTAGTGATAGAAGTCCTCTCCTACCCCATACACATTGCTACCTGTGTCACCTCTATTGAGTTCTACCTTCACACATCACACAGACAGATATACATAGACAGACCAGGGCCCCAGGACTGATGTGTAGTGATAGAAGTCCTCTCCCACCCCATACACATTGCTGCCTGTGTCACCTTTATTGTGTTCTACCTTCACACATCACACATACAGATATACATAGACAGACCAGGGTCCCAGGACTGATGTGTAGTGATAGAAGTCCTCTCCCACCCCATACACATTGCTACCTGTGTCACCTCTATTGAGTTCTACCTTCACACATCACACAGACAGATATACATAGATAGACCAGGGCCCCAGGACTGGTGTGTAGTGATAGAAGTCCTCTCCCACCCCATACACATTGCTGCCTGTGTCACCTCTATTGAGTTCTACCTTCATACATCACACAGACGGATATACATAGACAGACCAGGGCCCCAGGACTGGTGTGTAGTGATAGAAGTCCTCTCCTACCCCATACACATTACTGCCTGTGTCACCTCTATTGATTTCTACCTTCACACATCACACAGACAGATATACATAGACAGACCAGGGCCCCAGGACTGATGTGTAGTGATAGAAGTCCTCTACCCCATACACATTGCTGCCTGTGTCACCTCTATTGAGTTCTACCTTCACACATCACACAGACGGATATACATAGACAGACCAGGGCCCCAGGACTGGTGTGTAGTGATAGAAGTCCTCTCCTACCCCATACACATTACTGCCTGTGTCACCTCTATTGAGTTCTACCTTCACACATCACACAGACAGATACACATAGACAGACCAGGGCCCCAGGACTGATGTGTAGTGATAGAAGTCCTCTACCCCATACACATTGCTGCCTGTGTCACCTCTATTGAGTTCTACCTTCACACATCACACAGACGGATATACATAGACAGACCAGGGCCCCAGGACTGGTGTGTAGTGATAGAAGTCCTCTCCTACCCCATACACATTGCTACCTGTGTCACCTCTATTGTGTTCTACCTTCACATATCACACAGACAGATATACATAGACAGACCAGGGCCCCAGTACTGATGTATAGTGATAGAAGTCTTCTCCTACCCCATACACATTGCTACCTGTGTCACCTCTATTGAGTTCTACCTTCACACATCACAC
Organism: Rhinophrynus dorsalis; assembly: GCA_037306005.1. NCBI lineage: Eukaryota > Metazoa > Chordata > Amphibia > Anura > Rhinophrynidae > Rhinophrynus > Rhinophrynus dorsalis. Next base: position 33,949 of record JBBDGT010000299.1, on the reverse strand, counting down.
AGACGGATACACATAGACAGACCAGGGCCCCAGGACTGATGTGTAGTGATAGAAGTCCTCTCCTACCCCATACACATTGCTGCCTGTGTCACCTCTATTGTGTTCTACCTTGACACATCACACAGACAGATATACATAGACAGACCAGGGCCCCAGGACTGGTGTGTAGTGATAGAAGTCTTCTCCTACCCCATACACATGGCTGCCTGTGTCACCTCTATTGAGTTTTACCTTCACACATCACACAGACGGATACACATAGTCAGACCAGGGCCCCAGGACTGATGTGTAGTGATAGAAGTACTCTCCTACCCCATACACATTGCTGCCTGTGTCACCTCTATTGAGTTCTACCTTCACACATCACACAGACAGATAAAAATAGACAGACCAGGGCCCCAGGACTGATGTGTAGTGATAGAAGTCCTCTCCTACCCCATACACATTGCTGCCTGTGTCACCTCTATTGTGTTCTACCTTCACACATCACACAGACGGATATACATAGACAGACCAGGGCCCCAGGACTGATGTGTAGTGATAGAAGTCCTCCTCTACCCCATACACATTACTGCCTGTGTCACCTCTATTGAGTTCTACCTTCACACATCACACAGACAGATATACATAGACAGACCAGGGTCCCAGGACTGATGTGTAGTGATAGAAGTCCTCTACCCCATACACATTGCTGCCTGTGTCACCTCTATTGAGTTCTACATTCACACATCACACAGACGGATATACATAGACAGACCAGGGTCCCATGACTGGTGTGTAGTGATAGAAGTCCTCTCCTACCCCATACACATTGCTGCCTGTGTCACCTCTATTGAGTTCTACCTTCACACATCACACAGACGGATACACATAGACAGACCAGGGTCCCAGGAATGATGTGTAGTGATAGAAGTCCTCTCCTACCCCATACACATTGCTGCCTGTGTCACCTCTATTGTGTTCTACCTTCACACATCACACAGACAGATATACATAGACAGACAAGGGCCCCAGGACTGGTGTGTAGTGATAGAAGTCTTCTCCTACCCCATACACATTGCTACCTGTGTCACCTCTATTGTGTTCTACCTTCACATATCACACAGACAGATATACATAGACAGACCAGGGCCCCAGTACTGATGTATAGTGATAGAAGTCTTCTCCTACCCCATACACATTGCTACCTGTGTCACCTCTATTGAGTTCTACCTTCACACATCACACAGACGGATACACATAGACAGACCAGGGCCCCAGGACTGATGTGTAGTGATAGAAGTCCTCTCCTACCCCATACACATTGCTGCCTGTGTCACCTCTATTGTGTTCTACCTTGACACATCACACAGACAGATATACATAGACAGACCAGGGCCCCAGGACTGGTGTGTAGTGATAGAAGTCCTCTCCTACCCCATACACATTGCTGCCTGTGTCACCTCTATTGAGTTCTACCTTCACACATCACACAGACGGATATACATAGACAGACCAGGGCCCCAGGACTGATGTATAGTGATAGAAGTCCTCTCCTACCCCATACACATTGCTGCCTGTGTCACCTCTAATGAGTTCTACCTTCACACATCACACAGACGGATATACATAGACAGACCAGGGCCCCAGGACTGATGTGTAGTGATAGACGTCCTCTCCTACCCCATACACATTGCTGCCTGTGTCACCTCTATTGAGTTCTACCTTCACACATCACACAGACAGATATACATAGACAGACCAGGGTCCCAGGACTGATGTGTAGTGATAGAACTCCTCTCCCACCCCATACACATTGCTGCCTGTGTCACCTCTAATGAGTTCTACCTTCACACATCACACAGACAGATATACATAGACAGACAAGGGCCCCAGGACTGGTGTGTAGTGATAGAAGTCCTCTCCTACCCCATACACATTGCTACCTGTGTCACCTCTATTGTGTTCTACCTTCACATATCACACAGACAGATATACATAGACAGACCAGGGCCCCAGTACTGATGTATAGTGATAGAAGTCCTCTCCTACCCCATACACATTGCTACCTGTGTCACCTCTATTGAGTTCTACCTTCACACATCACACAGACGGATACACATAGACAGACCAGGGCCCCAGGACTGATGTGTAGTGATAGAAGTCCTCTCCTACCGCATACACATTGCTGCCTGTGTCACCTCTATTGTGTTCTACCTTCACACATCACACAGACAGATATACATAGACAGACCAGGGCCCCAGGACTGGTGTGTAGTGATAGAAGTCCTCTCCTACCCCATACACATTGCTGCCTGTGTCACCTCTATTGAGTTCTACCTTCACACATCACACAGACGGATATACATAGACAGACCAGGGCCCCAGGACTGATATGTAGTGATAGAAGTCCTCTCCTACCCCATACACATTGCTACCTGTGTCACCTCTAATGAGTTCTACCTTCACACATCACACAGACGGATATACATAGACAGACCAGGGCCCCAGGACTGATGTGTAGTGATAGACGTCCTCTCCTACCCCATACACATTGCTGCCTGTGTCACCTCTATTGAGTTCTACCTTCACACATCACACAGACAGATATACATAGACAGACCAGGGTCCCAGGACTGATGTGTAGTGATAGAACTCCTCTCCTACCCCATACACATTGCTGCCTGTGTCACCTCTATTGAGTTCTACCATCACACATCACACAGACAGATATACATAGACAGACCAGGGCCCCAGGACTGGTGTGTAGTGATGGAAGTACTCTCCTACCCCATACACATTGCTACCTGTGTCACCTCTATTGAGTTCTACCTTCACACATCACACAGACAGATATACATAGACAGACCAGGGCCCCAGGACTGGTGTGTAGTGATAGAAGTCCTCTCCTACCCCATACACATTACTGCCTGTGTCACCTCTATTGAGTTCTACCTTCACACATCACACAGACGGATATACATAGACAGACCAGGGCCCCAGGACTGATGTGTAGTGATAGAAGTCTTCTCTTACCCCATACACATGGCTGCCTGTGTCACCTCTATTGAGTTTTACCTTCACACATCACACAGACGGATAAACATAGACAGACCAGGGCCCCAGGACTGATGTGTAGTGATAGAAGTCCTCCCCTACCCCATACACATTGCTGCCTGTGTCACCTCTATTGTCTTCTACCTTCACACATCACACAGACGGATATACATAGACAGACCAGGGTCCCAGGACTGATGTGTAGTGATAGAAGTCCTCCTCTACCCCATACACATTACTGCCTGTGTCACCTCTATTGAGTTCTACCTTCACACATCACACAGACAGATATATATAGACATACCAGGGTCCCAGGACTGATGTGTAGTGATAGAAGTTCTCTACCCCATACACATTGCTGCCTGTGTCACCTCTATTGAGTTCTACCTTCACACATCACACAGACGGATATACATAGACAGACCAGGGTCCCATGACTGGTGTGTAGTGATAGAAGTCCTCTCCTACCCCATACACATTGCTGCCTGTGTCACCTCTATTGAGTTCTACCTTCACACATCACACAGACGGATACACATAGACAGACCAGGGTCCCAGGAATGATGTGTAGTGGTAGAAGTCCTCTCCTACCCCAGACACATTGCTGCCTGTGTCACCTCTATTATGTTCTACATTCACACATCACACAGATGGATATACATAGACAGACCAGGGCCCCAGGACTGGTGTGTAGTGATAGAAGTCCTCTCCTACCCCATACACATTGCTGCCTGTGTCACCTCTATTGAGTTCTACCTTCACACATCACACAGACGGATACACATAGACAGACCAGGACCCCAGGACTGGTGTGTAGTGATAGAAGTCCTCTCCTACCCCATACACATTGCTGCCTGTGTCACCTCTATTGAGTTCTACCTTCACACATCACACAGATGGATATACATAGACAGACCAGGGCCCCAGGACTGATGTATAGTGATAGAAGTCCTCTCCTACCCCATACACATTGCTGCCTGTGTCACCTCTAATGAGTTCTACCATCACACATCACACAGACGGATATACATAGACAGACCAGGGCCCCAGGACTGATGTGTAGTGATAGACGTCCTCTCCTACCCCATACACATTGCTGCCTGTGTCACCTCTATTGAGTTCTACCTTCACACATCACACAGACAGATATACATAGACAGACCAGGGTCCCAGGACTGATGTATAGTGATAGAAGTCCTCTCCTACCCCATACACATTGCTGCCTGTGTCACCTCTAAAGAGTTCTACCTGCACACATCACACAGACGGATATACATAGACAGACCAGGGCCCCAGGACTGGTGTGTAGTGATAGAAGTCCTCTCCTACCCCATACACATTGCTGCCTGTGTCACCTCTATTGAGTTCTACCTTCACACATCACACAGATGGATATACATAGACAGACCAGGGCCCCAGGACTGATGTATAGTGATAGAAGTCCTCTCCTACCCCATACACATTGCTGCCTGTGTCACCTCTAATGAGTTCTACCATCACACATCACACAGACGGATATACATAGACAGACCAGGGCCCCAGGACTGATGTGTAGTGATAGACGTCCTCTCCTACCCCATACACATTGCTGCCTGTGTCACCTCTATTGAGTTCTACCTTCACACATCACACAGACAGATATACATAGACAGACCAGGGCCCCAGGACTGGTGTGTAGTGATAGAAGTCCTCTCCTACCCCATACACATTGCTGCCTGTGTCACCTCTAAAGAGTTCTACCTGCACACATCACACAGACGGATATACATAGACAGACCAGGGCCCCAGGACTGGTGTGTAGTGATAGAAGTCCTCTCCTACCCCATACACATTGCTGCCTGTGTCACCTCTAAAGAGTTCTACCTGCACACATCACACAGACGGATATACATAGACAGACCAGGGCCCCAGGACTGGTGTGTAGTGATAGAAGTCCTCTCCTACCCCATACACATTGCTACCTGTGTCACCTCTATTGAGTTCTACCTTCACACATCACACAGACGGATATACATAGACAGACCAGGGCCCCAGGACTGATGTGTAGTGATAGACGTCCTCTCCTACCCCATACACATTGCTACCTGTGTCACCTCTATTGTGTTCTACCTTCACACATCACACAGACGGATACACATAGACAGACCAGGGCCCCAGGACTGGTGTGTAGTGATAGAAGTCCTCTCCTACCCCATACACATTGCTACCTGTGTCACCTCTATTGAGTTCTACCTTCACACATCACACAGACGGATACACATAGACAGACCAGGGCCCCAGGACTGATGTGTAGTGATAGAAGTCCTCTCCTACCCCATACACATTGCTGCCTGTGTCACCTCTATTGAGTTCTACCTTCACACATCACACAGACGGATATACATAGACAGACAGACCAGGCACCCAGGACTGATGTGTAGTGATAGACGTCCTCTCCTACCCCATATAAACATATGTAAACAAACACATGGTCACAGTTACACCAATACAGGCAGACACTCAAAAACAGAAAGACACTTAAGCAGAGAGACAGACTTAGACAGGCAGACACAAATATAAACAGACAGACACACAGAAGAGAGAGGTAGTAATGCCAATCTATAGGTCACTGGTAATATAGGTTACGCTCTAAAGTTAGAAGCTGAAAAACTCTGAAGTAATGTGTGTAACTACTTCTCTTTATATAACACTGGTGGTGCCACTGATGGTGACTTACTATTACTCCTCTGTGTCACTAGACTCACCTTCTCTTTTTATATAACACTGGTGGCTCCACTGATGGTGACTTACTATTACTCCTCTGTGTCACTAGACTCACCTTCTCTTTTTATATAACACTGGTGGCGCCACTGATGGTGACTTACTATTACTCCTCTGTGTCACTAGACTCACCTTCTCTTTTTATATAACACTGGTGGCGCCACTGATGGTGACTTACTATTACTCCTCTGTGTCACTAGACTCACCTTCTCTCTTTTTATATAACACTGGTGGCGCCACTGATGGTGACTTACTATTACTCCTCTGTGTCACTAGACTCACCTTCTCTTTTTATATAACACTGGTGGCGCCACTGATGATGACTTACTATTACTCCTCTGTGTCACTAGACTCACCTTCTCTTTTTATATAACACTGGTGGCGCCACTGATGGTGACTTACTATTACTCCTCTGTGTCACTAGACTCACCTTCTCTTTTTATATAACACTGGTGGCATCACTGATGGTGACTTACTATTACTCCTCTGTGTCACTAGACTCACCTTCTCTTTTTATATAACACTGGTGGCGCCACTGATGATGACTTACTATTACTCCTCTGTGTCACTAGACTCACCTTCTCTTTTTATATAACACTGGTGGCGCCACTGATGGTGACTTACTATTACTCCTCTGTGTCACTAGACTCACCTTCTCTTTTTATATAACACTGGTGGCGTCACTGATGGTGACTTACTATTACTCCTCTGTGTCACTAGACTCACCTTCTCTTTTTATATAACACTGGTGGCGCCACTGATGATGACTTACTATTACTCCTCTGTGTCACTAGACTCACCTTCTCTTTTTATATAACACTGGTGGCGCCACTGATGGTGACTTACTATTACTCCTCTGTGTCACTAGACTCACCTTCTCTTTTTATATAACACTGGTGGCGCCACTGATGATGACTTACTATTACTCCTCTGTGTCACTAGACTCACCTTCTCTTTTTATATAACACTGGTGGCGCCACTGATGATGACTTACTATTACTCCTCTGTGTCACTAGACTCACCTTCTCTCTTTATAACACTGGTGGCACCACTGATGGTGACTTACTATTACTCCTCTGTGTCACTACACTCACCTTCTCTTTTTATATAACACTGGTGGCGCCACTGATGATGACTTACTATTACTCCTCTGTGTCACTAGACTCACCTTCTCTTTTTATATAACACTGGTGGCGCCACTGATGATGACTTACTATTACTCCTCTGTGTCACTAGACTCACCTTCTCTTTTTATATAACACTGGTGGCGCCACTGATGGTGACTTACTATTACTCCTCTGTGTCACTAGACTCACCTTCTCTCTTTTTTTATAACACTGGTGGCGCCACTGATGGTGACTTGCTATTACTCCTCTGTGTCACTAGACTCACCTTCTCTCTTTATAACACTGGTGGCGCCACTGATGGTGACTTACTATTACTCCTCTGTGTCACTAGACTCACCTTCTCTCTTTTTTTATAACACTGGTGGCGCCACTGATGGTGACTTACTATTACTCCTCTGAGTCACTAGACTCACCTTCTCTTTTTATATAACACTGGTGGCGCCACTGATGGTGACTTACTATTACTCCTCTGTGTCACTAGACTCGCCTTCTCTTTTTATATAACACTGGTGGCGCCACTGATGATGACTTACTATTACTCCTCTGTGTCACTAGACTCACCTTCTCTTTTTATATATATCACGGTGCCCGTGATTTGCTGCAGTTACTTGTCTGTCACCAGTAGGGGGCTTCTATTGGCTGTCTGCAGATAGCCCGCCTCTTATTGACTATTTAAACCTGGATTGGGCACCCTTTGAGTGCCCTTTCGTGTTGTTTCTGACCTTCTTGCTATCACTATGCTAGTGATAGCTGGGCCTCTGTTCCAGTGTTCCTGAGTTCCTGATCTCATGTGTTCCTGAGTTCCTGATCTCTACTGTTCCAGTGTTTCCTGCATGCTGAAGTACTTCCAGTCCTGGTTCCGGCCTAGTCTCTGGTGTTGCAGTTCCTGCTGAACTTCTCTGCTGTTTTCTGACCTGACTGATCGTTGCTGGTTCCTGTCATCTCATCACCTGTCTTCAGTATCCTGGCGACCTTCTGCCTGGTCGCGTTGGTGACATTGCTACAATTCCGTGTTGGTCCCAGGGTGCGGACGCTGGTTTGCTCCCAAGCCTTGCGGCTATCCAAACTCACTTGTTACACCAGTGTGCGGTCACTGGTTTGCTCCAAAGCCTATCAGCTATACAAATCTGTGTTGGTCCCAGCGTGCGGACGCTGGTTTGCTCCTAAGCCTTGCGGCTATACAAACTCGCTTGTTACACCAGTGTGCGGTCACTGGTTTGCTCCAAAGCCTATCAGCTATACAATTCTGTGTTGGTCCCAGCGTGCGGACGCTGGTTTGCTCCTAAGCCTTGCGGCTATACAAACTCACTTGTTACACCAGTGTGCGGTCACTGGTTTGCTCCAAAGCCTTTCAGCTATACAAATCTGTGTTGGTCCCAGCGTGCGGACGCTGGTTTGCTCCTAAGCCTTGCGGCTATACAAACTCGCTTGTTACACCAGTGTGCGGTCACTGGTTTGCTCCAAAGCCTATCAGCTATACAAATCTGTGTTGGTCCCAGCGTGCGGACGCTGGTTTGCTCCTAGCCTTGCGGCTATACAAACTCACTTGTTACACCAGTGTGCGGCCACTGGTTTGCTCCAAAGCCTTTCAGCTATACAAATCTGTGTTGGTCCCAGCATGCGGACGCTGGTTTGCTCCTAAGCCTTGCGGCTATACAAACTCGCTTGTTACTCCAGTGTGCGGTCACTGGTTTGCTCGCTAAGCCTAACGGCTATACTATTCAGTGTTGTTTCCAGCGTGCGGACGCTGGTTTGCTCCAAAGCCTTGCTGCTTAACGATTCTGCTAATTTGCCAGTTCCATCTGACTGCTGCTATTATCTCTGGGCTGCCCTGCCCGGTATTGGTAAGGCCGGTAGAACCTTTTGCCACATTCCATCTGAGGTTGCCTTACCCGGTATTGGCAGGGCCGGTAGAGCCTACATTGTGTATCTATTGAGGCTGCCTTGCCCGGTAATTTGGTAAGGCCGGTAAAACCGTTATGCTATTCCATCTGCAGGTTGCCTTACCCGGTATTGGCAAGGCCGGTAGAGCCTAAAGACTGTCCTGTCCGGTATATTGACAGGACCGGTAGAGTCTGCCTTCTGTCTGTGCTATATTCTGTATATATATATATATGTATGTTATTGCCATCCTAAGTTATCATTTACTATTTCAATAAAATTGATTTTTTTTACCTAAAACTTGTGTCTGAGAGTCATAATAAACCGTGACAGTACGAAAGGGACATGACCTCAGACAGCAAGGGTGAAGGTAACGCACAGAATATCCATTGGAGGATGGATGTGCTCGAGCAACGTTTGGATCAGTTGGCAGTTGCAATTCAAACGATCCTTGAACGCACGGTACCTGCTGCCCAATCTAGCTCTAGCCCGGTGGTCTCGCCAAGTCAGACACCGGAAAGTGATACCAGACCCCTAGGGGGTACTGTTAAAGGGTTAACGGCTTCTGCACCCTTGCCGCTAAGATATGATGGTGACCCTAGTCTCTGCAGAGGGTTCATCAATCAACTCGAAATCTTTTTGGAATTGACGGCACACGCATTTCCCAATGATCGTAGTAAAGTGGGGTTCACGATATCACTGCTCACTGGCAGAGCATTGGCTTGGGCTAACCCCTTGTGGGAGAATGCTAAACCTTGTACTAAGAACTTTAGTGAATTTGTGCGTTCCTTTCGAAGAGTGTTTGAGCCTCCTGGTAGAACCACCTCTGCTGCCAAACGCCTTATGGAGATACAACAGGGCAGGCGTACAGTGGGCGACTATGCCATCGAATTCCGCACATTGGCAGCAGAGGTAGGTTGGAATAACGAGGCATTATTGGCAGCCTTCTCTCAAGGCCTGAATGACCACATTAAAGACGAAATCGCTGCTAAAGATCTACCTATTGATCTAGATGATTACATTGAGTATGTTATGATAATTGACTCCAGAATACGTGAGAGATCAATTGCCAGAGATCGTAAGTTACGGTCAAAAAATAATGAGCCTAGTAGCATGTTTTGCCCACCCATCCCTCCCTTGGCATTGAAGTCTAGTGAACCAGTACGGGAAACAAGTGAACCTATGGAAATAGGCTTCACTAGACTATCCAAGGCAGAGAGACTATATCGCAAAAAACAAGGGTTATGTTTATACTGCGGTAAAAAAGGGCACTTGCTAAATTCCTGTCCGGTACGTCCGGGAAACGCACACACCTAGGGTATCTTGGGAGACAGGCCCTAGGTGGTGTACAATCGTCCCCAGTGTCGGGCATAATGAAACCCACCATACAGGTGGTATTGTCTTGGGCACAACGCTCTGTGGAGGTTTTGGCCTTGGTTGACTCCGGTGCAGCAGGGTATTTTATGGATAATACCTTTGCTGAATTGCACGGAGTTCCACGCATTGAAAGAGAAAACCCCTTGACTATTGAAGCGATTGATGGTAGACCCTTAGAACCGCCTCAGGTTATATTTGAAACTATGCCATTGTCTATGACTATTGGGGCACTTCACAGAGAAGAGCAGCAGTTTCAACTGATTAATTCCCCGCACCATGCGGTGATATTGGGATTTCCGTGGTTACAGTTACATAACCCACAATTCGATTGGAAAAAGTGTGAAATTGCTGCTTGGTCCCAGTTTTGTATGGACAAGTGCGTCATCCAGCCTATTAAGGTCATGTGCACCTCCTCTGCTATGCCGGATGTGTACCAACAGTTTGGCGATGTTTTTAGCAAAGGAGAGGCTAGTATGCTACCCCAGCATAGACCTTATGATTGTTGCATTGAATTGCAGCCTGGTGCAGTACCTCCGAAAGGACGCACTTATCCATTATCTTGTGATGAAAATAAGGCTATGGAGGATTACATTTCTGATGCCCTTGCTAGAGGGATCATACGTAAATCTACCTCTCCAGCTGGGGCTGGGTTCTTTTTTGTAAAAAAGAAAAATGGCGAATTAAGACCATGCATTGACTACCGGGGCTTGAATAAACTAATGGCAAAAAACGCATACCCAATACCACTCATCACCGAGCTTTTTGACAGGCTTAAGGGCGCTTCGATATTTACCAAGTTGGACCTACGGGCCGCTTACAATCTGGTTCGCATTCGAGCAGGTGATGAGTGGAAAACTGCCTTTAATACTCGAGCTGGGCACTACGAGTATCTAGTAATGCCTTTTGGGCTGTGTAATGCACCCGCAGTTTTCCAGGAACTGATAAATGATGTTCTGAGAGATATGTTACAGACATGTGTTGTGGTGTACCTCGACGATATACTGATTTACTCCCAAAACATGGCACAGCACATCAAAGATGTATCCGCAGTATTGCTACGACTCCGTGAGAACAAATTATTTTGTAAAATGGAAAAATGTGAGTTTCATAGAACCAGTGTGCCATTCTTGGGGTTCATAATTGGCAATGATGGCATTGCCATGGACAAAGAAAAATTGTCAGCTGTCCTACAATGGCCAAAACCCAAGGGTCTTAAAGCCATACAGCGTTTCCTGGGTTTCGCTAATTATTATAGGAGGTTTATTAAGAACTTTTCTTCCATTGTCAAACCTCTGTCCGATCTTACGCACAAGGGTGCTAATCCTTCTTGTTGGCCGGTATCTGCTGAGAAAGCCTTTGAGAATTTGAAGCTGGCATTTGCTGCGGCTCCTGTGTTATCCCACCCCAATCCTTTACTTCCATTTACGTTAGAGGTTGATGCCTCAGATATTGGGGTCGGGGCAGTACTTTCGCAGCGACACGAGAAAGGTGGAACTCTCAGACCTTGTGGGTTTTTCTCTAAAAAGTTGACTGTCACTCAAAGCCACTATGAGATAGGTGACAGAGAATTATTGGCCATTATCCTTGCTCTTAAGGAATGGCGTCATTTGCTTGAAGGTACTAAGAATCCTGTCTTAATCCTAACAGATCATAAGAATCTGACCTATCTCTCGGAGGCCAAGAGATTGTCCTCTCGTCAGGCCAGGTGGGCACTGTTCCTGTCTCGATTTAATTTCATTATATCATATTTACCAGGGTCAAAAAATATCAGGGCTGATGCACTGTCAAGACAATTTGAGGCCGACAGTGACAGAGTGGAAGCACCAGCTCCTATCATCCAACCTGATAGAATACTGGCTACTATACGCACGAGTATCACTTCTCCTCTAGGGGAGGAGATCCTGGCCTCTCAGGGGTCCGCTCCCCATGAAACCCCAGTGGGCAAATGTTTTGTCGCTGAATCATTTCGTACTAGGCTGCTCGAAACCTACCATTCCTCAAAGGCTGCGGGACATATTGGTAGAGACCAATTGTTATGGTCCCTTTCTCAGTTATTTTGGTGGCCTTCCATGAGAAACGATTGTGCCGAATTTACGAATGCCTGTGCCACCTGCGCCCGCGCTAAGACCCCGAGACATCTCCCTGTGGGCTTGCTTCAACCGGTGCCTAATGGCGAACGCCCCTGGTCTCATGTTTCCATTGATTTTATGGGAGAGTTGCCTATGTCGAAGGGGTACTCCTTTATATTCATGGTGGTGGACAGGTTTTCTAAAATGGCTCATTTCGTGCCCCTCCGTGGTCTTCCTTCAGCGAAGGAATTGGCAATGGTGTTCGCCAGAGAAGTATTCCGGTTGCATGGAGTGCCTAGGGTACTGGTGTCTGACAGGGGGAGCCAGTTTGTGTCTAGATTTTGGAGGGCATTTTGCCAACAGATGGGCATACAGCTGTCCTTCTCCTCTGCCTACCATCCCCAGACCAATGGAGCCGCTGAACGAGCTAATCAGGGCTTGGAACAATTTCTCCGTTGTTTCGTTACTGACCATCATGATAATTGGTCCGACTTGTTGCCTTGGGCAGAGTTCGCCAGGAACTGTGCGGTCAATTCTTCATCTGGGAGCTCTCCGTTTCTGATTAATTATGGGTTCCAGCCCTGTTTGTTTCCAGACTCATTTCAGACGCAACAGATTCCAGCTCTGGATGAGCATATCGAGCAACTCCGTTCCACATGGGCACAAGTTCAGAGGGCACTTGGTCAGTCATTTCAGCGTCATCAGCGCCATGCTAATCGCAGAAGGCTTCCAGCGGTTTCCTTTCAGGTTGGGGATAGAGTATGGCTTTCCTCCAGAAATCTCAAGCTGCAGGTTCCGTCTAATAAGTTGGCTCCTCGGTTTATTGGTCCATACAGAGTTATTCGCAAAATTAACCCTGTCTCCTATGCACTAGACCTACCTGCATCCATGCGTATCCATAATGTGTTCCATGTGTCCCTTCTTAAGCCTCTGGTTTGCAATCGCTATACTACCACACCTGTGGTGCCAGGACCTGTTGAGGTCGAGGGCCAGGAGGAGTACGAGGTTCAGAGCATTATTGATTCCCGTAGGCTTAGAGGAAGGGTACAGTACCTGGTACATTGGAAAGGGTATGGTCCTGAGGATCGATCATGGGTGGATAGTACGGACCTTCATGCACCTAGGTTAACTAGGGCCTTTCATGCCAATTACCCGCAGAAACCTAAACCCTATTCTAGGAGAGGGGGTCTTTGAAAGGGGGGTACTATCACGGTGCCCGTGATTTGCTGCAGTTACTTGTCTGTCACCAGTAGGGGGCTTCTATTGGCTGTCTGCAGATAGCCCGCCTCTTATTGACTATTTAAACCTGGATTGGGCACCCTTTGAGTGCCCTTTCGTGTTGTTTCTGACCTTCTTGCTATCACTATGCTAGTGATAGCTGGGCCTCTGTTCCAGTGTTCCTGAGTTCCTGATCTCATGTGTTCCTGAGTTCCTGATCTCTACTGTTCCAGTGTTTCCTGCATGCTGAAGTACTTCCAGTCCTGGTTCCGGCCTAGTCTCTGGTGTTGCAGTTCCTGCTGAACTTCTCTGCTGTTTTCTGACCTGACTGATCGTTGCTGGTTCCTGTCATCTCATCACCTGTCTTCAGTATCCTGGCGACCTTCTGCCTGGTCGCGTTGGTGACATTGCTACAATTCCGTGTTGGTCCCAGCGTGCAGACGCTGGTTTGCTCCCAAGCCTTGCGGCTATCCAAACTCACTTGTTACACCAGTGTGCGGTCACTGGTTTGCTCCAAAGCCTATCAGCTATACAAATCTGTGTTGGTCCCAGCGTGCGGACGCTGGTTTGCTCCTAAGCCTTGCGGCTATACAAACTCGCTTGTTACACCAGTGTGCGGTCACTGGTTTGCTCCAAAGCCTATCAGCTATACAATTCTGTGTTGGTCCCAGCGTGCGGACGCTGGTTTGCTCCTAAGCCTTGCGGCTATACAAACTCACTTGTTACACCAGTGTGCGGTCACTGGTTTGCTCCAAAGCCTTTCAGCTATACAAATCTGTGTTGGTCCCAGCGTGCGGACGCTGGTTTGCTCCTAGCCTTGCGGCTATACAAACTCACTTGTTACACCAGTGTGCGGCCACTGGTTTGCTCCAAAGCCTTTCAGCTATACAAATCTGTGTTGGTCCCAGCGTGCGGACGCTGGTTTGCTCCTAAGCCTTGCGGCTATACAAACTCGCTTGTTACTCCAGTGTGCGGTCACTGGTTTGCTCGCTAAGCCTAACGGCTATACTATTCAGTGTTGTTTCCAGCGTGCGGACGCTGGTTTGCTCCAAAGCCTTGCTGCTTAACGATTCTGCTAATTTGCCAGTTCCATCTGACTGCTGCTATTATCTCTGGGCTGCCCTGCCCGGTATTGGTAAGGCCGGTAGAACCTTTTGCCACATTCCATCTGAGGTTGCCTTACCCGGTATTGGCAGGGCCGGTAGAGCCTACATTGTGTATCTATTGAGGCTGCCTTGCCCGGTAATTTGGTAAGGCCGGTAAAACCGTTATGCTATTCCATCTGCAGGTTGCCTTACCCGGTATTGGCAAGGCCGGTAGAGCCTAAAGACTGTCCTGTCCGGTATATTGACAGGACCGGTAGAGTCTGCCTTCTGTCTGTGCTATATTCTGTATATATATATATATGTATGTTATTGCCATCCTAAGTTATCATTTATTATTTCAATAAAATTGATTTTTTTTACCTAAAACTTGTGTCTGAGAGTCATAATAAACCGTGACAATATAACACTGGTGGCGCCACTGATGGTGACTTACTATTACTCCTCTGAGTCACTAGACTCACCTTCTCTTTTTATATAACACTGGTGGCGCCACTGATGGTGACTTACTATTACTCCTCTGTGTCACTAGACTCACCTTCTCTTTTTATATAACACTGGTGGCGCCACTGATGGTGACTTACTATTACTCCTCTGTGTCACTAGACTCACCTTCTCTTTTTATATAACACTGGTGGCGGCACTGATGGTGACTTACTATTACTCCTCTGTGTCACTAGACTCGCCTTCTCTTTTTATATAACACTGGTGGCATCACTGATGATGACTTACTATTACTCCTCTGTGTCACTAGACTCGCCTTCTCTTTTTATATAACACTGGTGGCGCCACTGATGGTGACTTACTATTACTCCTCTGTGTCACTAGACTCACCTTCTCTTTTTATATAACACTGGTGGCACCACTGATGGTGACTTACTATTACTCCTCTGTGTCACTAGACTCACCTTCTCTTTTTATATAACACTGGTGGCGCCACTGATGATGACTTACTATTACTCCTCTGTGTCACTAGACTCACCTTCTCTTTTTATATAACACTGGTGGCGCCACTGATGATGACTTACTATTACTCCTCTGTGTCACTAGACTCACCTTCTCTCTTTATAACACTGGTGGCGCCACTGATGGTGACTTACTATTACTCCTCTGTGTCACTAGACTCGCCTTCTCTTTTTATATAACACTGGTGGCGCCACTGATGGTGACTTACTATTACTCCTCTGTGTCACTAGACTCGCCTTCTCTTTTTATATAACACTGGGGCGCCACTGATGGTGACTTACTATTACTCCTCTGTGTCACTAGACTCGCCTTCTCTTTTTATATAACACTGGTGGCGCCACTGATGGTGACTTACTATTACTCCTCTGTGTCACTAGACTCGCCTTCTCTTTTTATATAACACTGGTGGCGCCACTGATGGTGACTTACGATTACTCCTCTGTGTCACTAGACTCACCTTCTCATTTTATATAACACTGGTGGCGCCACTGATGGTGACTTACTATTACTCCTCTGTGTCACTAGACTCACCTTCTCTTTTTATATATCACTGGTGGCGCCACTGATGGTGACTTACTATTACTCCTCTGTGTCACTAGACTCACCTTCTCTTTTTATATAACACTGGTGGCATCACTGATGGTGACTTACTATTACTCCTCTGTGTCACTAGACTCGCCTTCTCTTTTTATATAACACTGGTGGTGCCACTGATAGTGACTTACTATTACTCCTCTGTGTCACTAGACTCACCTTCTCTTTTTATATAACACTGGTGGCGCCACTGATGGAGACTTACGATTACTCCTCTGTGTCACTAGACTCACCTTCTCTTTTTATATAACACTGGTGGCGCCACTGATGGTGACTTACTATTACTCCTCTGTGTCACTAGACTCACCGTCTCTTTTTATATAACACTGGTGGCGCCACTGATGGTGACTTACTATTACTCCTCTGTGTCACTAGACTCACCTTCTCTCTTTATATAACACTGGTGGCGCCACTGATGATGACTTACTATTACTCCTCTGTGTCACTACACTCACCTTCTCTCTTTATATAACACTGGTGGTGCCACTGATGGTGACTTACGATTACTCCTCTGTGTCACTAGACTCACCTTCTCTTTTTATATAACACTGGTGGCGCCACTGATGGTGACTTACTATTACTCCTCTGTGTCACTAGACTCACCTTCTCTCTTTATATAACACTGGTGGCGCCACTGATGATGTCTTACTATTACTCCTCTGTGTCACTAGACTCACCTTCTCTTTTTATATAACACTGGTGGCGCCACTGATGATGTCTTACTATTACTCCTCTGTGTCACTACACTCACCTTCTCTTTTTATATAACACTGGTGGCGCCACTGATGGTGACTTACTATTACTCCTCTGTGTCACTAGACTCGCCTTCTCTTTTTATATAACACTGGTGGCGCCACTGATGGTGACTTACTATTACTCCTCTGTGTCACTAGACTCACCTTCTCTCTTTATATAACACTGGTGGCGCCACTGATGATGACTTACTATTACTCCTCTGTGTCACTAGACTCACCTTCTCTTTTTATATAACACTGGTGGCGCCACTGATGGTGACTTACTATTACTCCTATGAGTCACTAGACTCACCTTCTCTTTTTATATAACACTGGTGGCGCCACTGATGGTGACTTACTATTACTCCTCTGAGTCACTAAACTCGCCTTCTCTTTTCATATAACACTGGTGGCGCCACTGATGATGACTTACTATTACTCCTCTGTGTCACTACACTCACCTTCTCTTTTTATATAACACTGGTGGCGCCACTGATGGTGACTTACTATTACTCCTCTGTGTCAGTAGACTCGCCTTCTCTTTTTATATAACACTGGTGGCGCCACTGATGGTGAGTTACTATTACTCCTCTGTGTCACTAGACTCACCTTCTCTTTTTATAACACTGGTGGCGCCACTGATGGTGACTTACTATTACTCCTCTGTGTCACTACACTCACCTTCTCTTTTTATATAACACTGGTGGCGCCACTGATGATGACTTACTATTACTCCTCTGTGTCACTAGACTCACCTTCTCTCTTTATATAACACTGGTGGCGCCACTGATGGTGACTTCCTATTACTCCTCTGTGTCACTAGACTCACCTTCTCTCTTTATATAACACTGGTGGCGCCACTGATGGTGACTTACTATTACTCCTCTGAGTCACTAGACTCACCTTCTATTTTTATAACACTGGTGGCGCCACTGATGGTGACTTACTATTACTCCTCTGTGTCACTAGACTCACCTTCTCTTTTTATAACACTGGTGGCGCCACTGATGGTGACTTACTATTACTCCTCTGTGTCACTAGACTCGCCTTCTCTTTTTATATAACACTGGTGGCGCCACTGATGATGACTTACTATTACTCCTCTGTGTCACTAGGCTCACCTTCTCTTTTTATATAACACTGGTGGCGCCACTGATGATGACTTACTATTACTCCTCTGTGTCACTAGACTCACCTTCTCTCTTTTTATATAACACTGGTGGCGCCACTGATGATGACTTACTATTACTCCTCTGAGTCACTACACTCACCTTCTCTTTTTATATAACACTGGTGGCGCCACTGATGGTGACTTACTATTACTCCTCTGTGTCACTAGACTCACCTTCTCTTTTTATATAACACTGGTGGCGCCACTGATGGTGACTTACTATTACTCCTCTGTGTCACTAGACTCGCCTTCTCTTTTTATATAACACTGGTGGCGCCACTGATGGTGACTTACTATTACTCCTCTGTGTCACTAGACTCACCTTCTGTTTATATAATACTGGTGGCGCCACTGATGGTGAGTTACTATTACTCCTCTGTGTCACTAGACTCACCTTCTCTCTTTATATAACACTGGTGGCGCCACTGATGGTGACTTACTATTACTCCTTTGTGTCACTAGACTCACCTTCTTTTTTTATATAACACTGGTGGCGCCACTGATGGTGACTTAATATTACTCCTCTGTGTCACTAGACTCACCTTCTCTTTTTATATAACACTGGTGGCGCCACTGATGGTGACTTACTATTACTCCTCTGTGTCACTAGACTCACCTTCTCTCTTTTTATATAACACTGGTGGCGCCACTGATGATGACTTACTATTACTCCTCTGTGTCACTACACTCACCTTCTCTTTTTATATAACACTGGTGGCGCCACTGATGGTGACTTACTATTACTCCTCTGTGTCACTAGACTCACCTTCTCTCTTTATATAACACTGGTGGCGCCACTGATGATGTCTTACTATTACTCCTCTGTGTCACTAGACTCACCTTCTCTTTTTATATAACACTGGTGGCGCCACTGATGATGTCTTACTATTACTCCTCTATGTCACTACACTCACCTTCTCTTTTTATATAACACTGGTGGCGCCACTGATGGTGACTTACTATTACTCCTCTGTGTCACTAGACTCGCCTTCTCTTTTTATATAACACTGGTGGCGCCACTGATGGTGACTTACTATTACTCCTCTGAGTCACTAGACTCGCCTTCTCTTTTTATATAACACTGGTGGCGCCACTGATGGTGACTTACTATTACTCCTCTGAGTCACTAGACTCGCCTTCTCTTTTTATATAACACTGGTGGCGCCACTGATGGTGACTTACTATTACTCCTCTGAGTCACTACACTCGCCTTCTCTTTTTATATAACACTGGTGGTGCCACTGATGATGACTTACTATTACTCCTCTGTGTCACTAGACTTGCCTTCTCTTTTTATATAACACTGGTGGCGCCACTGATGGTGACTTACTATTACTCCTCTGTGTCACTAGACTCGCCTTCTCTTTTTATATAACACTGGTGGCGCCACTGATGGAGACTTACTATTACTCCTCTGTGTCACTAGACTCACATTCTCTTTTTATATAACACTGGTGGCGCCACTGATGGAGACTTACTATTACTCCTGTGTGTCACTAGACTTGCCTTCTCTTTTTATATAACACTGGTGGCGCCACTGATGGTGACTTACTATTACTCCTCTGTGTCACTAGACTCACCTTCTCTTTTTATATAACACTGGTGGCGCCACTGATGGAGACTTACGATTACTCCTCTGTGTCACTAGACTCACCTTCTCTTTTTATATAACACTGGTGGCGCCACTGATGGTGACTTACTATTACTCCTCTGTGTCACTAGACTCACCTTCTCTTTTTATATAACACTGGTGGCATCACTGATGGTGACTTACTATTACTCCTCTGTGTCACTAGACTCACCTTCTCTTTTTATATAACACTGGTGGCGCCACTGATGGTGACTTACTATTACTCCTCTGTGTCACTAGACTCACCTTCTCTTTTTATATAACACTGGTGGCATCACTGATGGTGACTTACTATTACTCCTCTGTGTCACTAGACTCGCCTTCTCATTTTATATAACACTGGTGGCGCCACTGATGGTGACTTACTATTACTCCTCTGTGTCACTAGACTCACCTTCTCTTTTTATATAACACTGGTGGCGCCACTGATGGTGACTTACTATTACTCTTCTGAGTCACTACACTCACCTTCTCTTTTTATATAACACTGGTGGCGCCACTGATGGTGACTTACTATTACTTCTCTGTGTCAGTAGACTCGCCTTCTCTTTTTATATAACACTGGTGGCGCCACTGATGGTGAGTTACTATTACTCCTCTGTGTCACTAGACTCACCTTCTCTTTTTATAACACTGGTGGCGCCACTGATGGTGACTTACTATTACTCCTCTGTGTCACTACACTCACCTTCTCTTTTTATATAACACTGGTGGCGCCACTGATGATGACTTACTATTACTCCTCTGTGTCACTAGACTCACCTTCTCTCTTTATATAACACTGGTGGCGCCACTGATGGTGACTTACTATTACTCCTCTGTGTCACTAGACTCACCTTCTCTTTTTATAACACTGGTGGCGCCACTGATGGTGACTTACTATTACTCCTCTGTGTCACTAGACTCGCCTTCTCTTTTTATATAACACTGGTGGCTCCACTGATGGTGACTTACTATTACTCCTCTGTGTCACTAGACTCGCCTTCTCTTTTTATATAACACTGGTGGCGCCACTGATGGTGAGTTACTATTACTCCTCTGTGTCACTAGACTCACCTTCTCTTTTTATAACACTGGTGGCGCCACTGATGGTGACTTACTATTACTCCTCTGTGTCACTACACTCACCTTCTCTTTTTATATAACACTGGTGGCGCCACTGATGATGACTTACTATTACTCCTCTGTGTCACTAGACTCACCTTCTCTCTTTATATAACACTGGTGGCGCCACTGATGGTGACTTACTATTACTCCTCTGTGTCACTAGACTCACCTTCTCTTTTTATAACACTGGTGGCGCCACTGATGGTGACTTACTATTACTCCTCTGTGTCACTAGACTCGCCTTCTCTTTTTATATAACACTGGTGGCTCCACTGATGGTGACTTACTATTACTCCTCTGTGTCACTAGGCTCACCTTCTCTTTTTATATAACACTGGTGGCGCCACTGATGATGACTTACTATTACTCCTCTGTGTCACTAGACTCACCTTCTCTCTTTTTATATAACACTGGTGGCGCCACTGATGATGACTTACTATTACTCCTCTGTGTCACTAGGCTCACCTTCTCTTTTTATATAACACTGGTGGCGCCACTGATGGTGACTTACTATTACTCCTCTGTGTCACTAGACTCACCTTCTCTTTTTATATAACACTGGTGGCGCCACTGATGGTGACTTACTATTACTCCTCAGTGTCACTAGACTCACCTTCTCTTTATATAATACTGGTGGCGCCACTGATGGTGAGTTACTATTACTCCTCTGTGTCACTAGACTCACCTTCTCTCTTTATATAACACTGGTGGCGCCACTGATGATGACTTACTATTACTCCTCTGTGTCACTACACTCACCTTCTCTTTTTATATAACACTGGTGGCGCCACTGATGGTGACTTACTATTACTCCTCTGTGTCACTAGACTCACCTTCTCTCTTTATATAACACTGGTGGCGCCACTGATGATGTCTTACTATTACTCCTCTGTGTCACTAGACTCACCTTCTCTCTTTTTATATAACACTGGTGGCGCCACTGATGATGACTTACTATTACTCCTCTGTGTCACTACACTCACCTTCTCTTTTTATATAACACTGGTGGCGCCACTGATGGTGACTTACTATTACACCTCTGTGTCACTAGACTCACCTTCTCTATTTATATAACACTGGTGGCGCCACTGATGATGTCTTACTATTACTCCTCTGTGTCACTAGACTCACCTTCTCTTTTTATATAACACTGGTGGCGCCACTGATGATGTCTTACTATTACTCCTCTGTGTCACTACACTCACCTTCTCTTTTTATATAACACTGGTGGCGCCACTGATGGTGACTTACTATTACTCCTCTGTGTCACTAGACTCACCTTCTCTCTTTTTATATAACACTGGTGGCGCCACTGATGATGACTTACTATTACTCCTCTGAGTCACTACACTCACATTCTCTTTTTATATAACACTGGTGGCGCCACTGATGGTGACTTACTATTACTCCTCTGTGTCACTACACTCACCTTCTCTTTTTATATAACACTGGTGGCGCCACTAATGGTGACTTACTATTACTCCTCTGTGTCACTAGACTCACCTTCTCTCTTTTTATATAACACTGGTGGCGCCACTGATGATGACTTACTATTACTCCTCTGAGTCACTACACTCACATTCTCTTTTTATATAACACTGGTGGCGCCACTGATGATGTCTTACTATTACTCCTCTGTGTCACTACACTCACCTTCTCTTTTTATATAACACTGGTGGCGCCACTGATGGTGACTTACTATTACTCCTCTGTGTCACTAGACTCACCTTCTCTCTTTTTATATAACACTGGTGGCGCCACTGATGATGACTTACTATTACTCCTCTGAGTCACTACACTCACATTCTCTTTTTATATAACACTGGTGGCGCCACTGATGGTGACTTACTATTACTCCTCTGTGTCAGTAGACTCGCCTTCTCTTTTTATATAACACTGGTGGCGCCACTGATGGTGAGTTACTATTACTCCTCTGTGTCACTAGACTCACCTTCTCTTTTTATATAACGCTGGTGGCGCCACTGATGATGACTTAGTATTACTCCTCTGTGTCACTAGACTCACCTTCTCTCTTTTTATATAACACTGGTGGCGCCACTGATGATGACTTACTATTACTCCTCTGAGTCACTACACTCACCTTCTCTTTTTATATAACACTGGTGGCGCCACTGATGGTGACTTACTATTACTCCTCTGAGTCACTAGACTCACCATCTCTCTTTATAACACTGGTGGCGCCACTGATGGTGACTTACTATTACTCCTCTGAGTCACTTGACTCACCTTCTCTTTTTATATAACACTGGTGGCGCCACTGATGATGACTTACTATTACTCCTCTGTGTCACTAGACTCGACTTCTCTTTTTATATAACACTGGTGGCGCCACTGATGGTGACTTACTATTACTCCTCTGAGTCACTAGACTCACCTTCTCTTTTTATATAACACTGGTGGCGCCACTGATGGTGACTTACTATTACTCCTCTGTGTCACTAGACTCACCTTCTCTTTTTATATAACACTGGTGGCGCCACTGATGGTGACTTACTATTACTCCTCTGTGTCACTAGACTCGCCTTCTCTTTTTATATAACACTGGTGGCGCCACTGATGGTGACTTACTATTACTCCTCTGTGTCACTAGACTCACCTTCTCTCTTTTTATATAACACTGGTGGCGCCACTGATGATGACTTACTATTACTCCTCTGAGTCACTACACTCACCTTCTCTTTTTATATAACACTGGTGGCGCCACTGATGGGACTTTCTATTACTCCTCTGTGTCACTAGACTCACCTTCTCTATTTATATAACACTGGTGGCGCCACTGATGGTGACTTACTATTACTCCTCTGTGTCACTAGACTCACCTTCTCTTTTTATATAACACTGGTGGCGCCACTGATGGTGACTTACTATTACTTCTCTGTGTCACTAGACTCACCTTCTCTTTTTATATAACACTGGTGGCATCACTGAAGGTGACTTACTATTACTCCTCTGTGTCACTAGACTCGCCTTCTCTTTTTATATAACACTGGTGGCGCCACTGATGGTGACTTACTATTACTCCTCTGTGTCACTAGACTCACCTTCTCTTTTTATATAACACTGGTGGCGCCACTGATGGAGACTTGCGATTACTCCTCTGTGTCACTAGACTCACCTTCTCTTTTTATATAACACTGGTGGCGCCACTGATGGTGACTTACTATTACTCCTCTGTGTCACTAGACTCACCTTCTCTTTTTATATAACACTGGTGGCGCCACTGATGGTGACTTACTATTACTCCTCTGTGTCACTAGACTCACCTTCTCTTTTTATATAACACTGGTGGCGCCACTGATGGTGACTTACTATTACTCCTCTGTGTCACTAGACTCACCTTCTCTCTTTATATAACACTGGTGGTGCCACTGATGGTGACTTACGATTACTCCTCTGTGTCACTAGACTCACCTTCTCTTTTTATATAACACTGGTGGCGCCACTGATGGTGACTTACGATTACTCCTCTGTGTCACTAGACTCACCTTCTCTTTTTATATAACACTGGTGGCGCCACTGATGGTGACTTACTATTACTCCTCTGTGTCACTAGACTCACCTTCTCTCTTTATATAACACTGGTGGCGCCACTGATGATGTCTTACTATTACTCCTCTGTGTCACTAGACTCACCTTCTCTTTTTATATAACACTGGTGGCGCCACTGATGGTGACTTACTATTACTCCTCTGAGTCACTAGACTCACCTTCTCTTTTTATATAACACTGGTGGCGCCACTGATGGTGACTTACTATTACTCCTCTGAGTCACTAAACTCGCCTTCTCTTTTCATATAACACTGGTGGCGCCACTGATGGTGACTTACTATTACTCCTCTGAGTCACTAGACTCACCTTCTCTTTTTATATAACACTGGTGGCGCCACTGATGGTGACTTACTATTACTCCTCTGAGTCACTAAACTCGCCTTCTCTTTTCATATAACACTGGTGGCGCCACTGATGATGACTTACTATTACTCCTGTGTGTCACTACACTCACCTTCTCTTTTTATATAACACTGGTGGCGCCACTGATGGTGACTTACTATTACTTCTCTGTGTCAGTAGACTCGCCTTCTCTTTTTATATAACACTGGTGGCGCCACTGATGGTGAGTTACTATTACTCCTCTGTGTCACTAGACTCACCTTCTCTTTTTATAACACTGGTGGCGCCACTGATGGTGACTTACTATTACTCCTCTGTGTCACTACACTCACCTTCTCTTTTTATATAACACTGGTGGCGCCACTGATGATGACTTACTATTACTCCTCTGTGTCACTAGACTCACCTTCTCTCTTTATATAACACTGGTGGCGCCACTGATGGTGACTTCCTATTACTCCTCTGTGTCACTAGACTCACCTTCTCTCTTTATATAACACTGGTGGCGCCACTGATGGTGACTTACTATTACTCCTCTGAGTCACTAGAGTCACCTTCTCTTTTTATAACACTGGTGGCACCACTGATGGTGACTTACTATTACTCCTCTGTGTCACTAGACTCACCTTCTCTTTTTATAACACTGGTTGCGCCACTGATGGTGACTTACTATTACTCCTCTGTGTCACTAGACTCGCCTTCTCTTTTTATATAACACTGGTGGCTCCACTGATGGTGACTTACTATTACTCCTCTGTGTCACTAGACTCGCCTTCTCTTTTTATATAACACTGGTGGCGCCACTGATGATGAGTTACTATTACTCCTCTGTGTCACTAGGCTCACCTTCTCTTTTTATATAACACTGGTGGCGCCACTGATGATGACTTACTATTACTCCTCTGTGTCACTAGACTCACCTTCTCTCTTTTTATATAACACTGGTGGCGCCACTGATGATGACTTACTATTACTCCTCTGAGTCACTACACTCACCTTCTCTTTTTATATAACACTGGTGGCGCCACTGATGGTGACTTACTATTACTCCTCTGTGTCACTAGACTCACCTTCTCTTTTTATATAACACTGGTGGCGCCACTGATGGTGACTTACTATTACTCCTCTGTGTCACTAGACTCACCTTCTCTCTTTATATAACACTGGTGGCGCCACTGATGGTGACTTACTATTACTCCTCTGTGTCACTATACTCACCTTCTCTTTTTATATAACACTGGTGGCGCCACTGATGGTGACTTACTATTACTCCTCTGTGTCACTAGACTCACCTTCTCTCTTTATATAACACTGGTGGCGCCACTGATGATGTCTTACTATTACTCCTCTGTGTCACTAGACTCACCTTCTCTCTTTTTATATAACACTGGTGGCGCCACTGATGATGACTTACTATTACTCCTCTGTGTCACTACACTCACCTTCTCTTTTTACATAACACTGGTGGCGCCACTGATGGTGACTTACTATTACTCCTCTGTGTCACTAGACTCACCTTCTCTCTTTATATAACACTGGTGGCGCCACTGATGATGTCTTACTATTACTCCTCTGTGTCACTAGACTCACCTTCTCTTTTTATATAACACTGGTGGCGCCACTGATGATGTCTTACTATTACTCCTCTGTGTCACTACACTCACCTTCTCTTTTTATATAACACTGGTGGCGCCACTGATGGTGACTTACTATTACTCCTCTGTGTCACTAGACTCACCTTCTCTCTTTTTATATAACACTGGTGGCGCCACTGATGATGACTTACTATTACTCCTCTGAGTCACTACACTCACATTCTCTTTTTATATAACACTGGTGGCGCCACTGATGGTGACTTACTATTACTCCTCTGTGTCAGTAGACTCGCCTTCTCTTTTTATATAACACTGGTGGCGCCACTGATGGTGAGTTAATATTACTCCTCTGTGTCACTAGACTCACCTTCTCTTTTTATATAACACTGGTGGCGCCACTGATGATGACTTAGTATTACTCCTCTGTGTCACTAGACTCACCTTCTCTCTTTTTATATAACACTGGTGGCGCCACTGATGATGACTTACTATTACTCCTCTGAGTCACTACACTCACCTTCTCTTTTTATATAACACTGGTGGCGCCACTGATGGTGACTTACTATTACTCCTCTGAGTCACTAGACTCACCTTCTCTCTTTATAACACTGGTGGCGCCACTGATGGTGACTTACTATTACTCCTCTGAGTCACTTGACTCACCTTCTCTCTTTATAACACTGGTGGCGCCACTGATGGTGACTTACTATTACTCCTCTGAGTCACTTGACTCGCCTTCTCTTTTTATATAACACTGGTGGCGCCACTGATGATGACTTACTATTACTCCTCTGTGTCACTAGACTCGCCTTCTCTTTTTATATAACACTGGTGGCGCCACTGATGGTGACTTACTATTACTCCTCTGAGTCACTAGACTCACCTTCTCTTTTTATATAACACTGGTGGCGCCACTGATGGTGACTTACTATTACTCCTCTGTGTCACTAGACTCACCTTCTCTTTTTATATAACACTGGTGGCGCCACTGATGGTGACTTACTATTACTCCTCTGTGTCACTAGACTCTCCTTCTCTTTTTATATAACACTGGTGGCGCCACTGATGGTGACTTACTATTACTCCTCTGAGTCACTAGACTCACCTTCTCTTTTTATATAACACTGGTGGCGCCACTGATGGTGACTTACTATTACTCCTCTGTGTCACTAGACTCACCTTCTCTTTTTATATAACACTGGTGGCGCCACTGATGGTGACTTACTATTACTCCTCTGTGTCACTAGACTCACCTTCTCTTTTTATATAACACTGGTGGCGCCACTGATGGTGACTTACTATTACTCCTCTGTGTCACTAGACTCACCTTCTCTCTTTTTTTATAACACTGGTGGCGCCACTGATGGTGACTTGCTATTACTCCTCTGTGTCACTAGACTCACCTTCTCTCTTTATAACACTGGTGGCGCCACTGATGGTGACTTACTATTACTCCTCTGTGTCACTAGACTCACCTTCTCTCTTTTTTTATAACACTGGTGGCGCCACTGATGGTGACTTACTATTACTCCTCTGAGTCACTAGACTCACCTTCTCTTTTTATATAACACTGGTGGCGCCACTGATGGTGACTTACTATTACTCCTCTGTGTCACTAGACTCGCCTTCTCTTTTTATATAACACTGGTGGCGCCACTGATGATGACTTACTATTACTCCTCTGTGTCACTAGACTCACCTTCTCTTTTTATATATATCACGGTGCCCGTGATTTGCTGCAGTTACTTGTCTGTCACCAGTAGGGGGCTTCTATTGGCTGTCTGCAGATAGCCCGCCTCTTATTGACTATTTAAACCTGGATTGGGCACCCTTTGAGTGCCCTTTCGTGTTGTTTCTGACCTTCTTGCTATCACTATGCTAGTGATAGCTGGGCCTCTGTTCCAGTGTTCCTGAGTTCCTGATCTCATGTGTTCCTGAGTTCCTGATCTCTACTGTTCCAGTGTTTCCTGCATGCTGAAGTACTTCCAGTCCTGGTTCCGGCCTAGTCTCTGGTGTTGCAGTTCCTGCTGAACTTCTCTGCTGTTTTCTGACCTGACTGATCGTTGCTGGTTCCTGTCATCTCATCACCTGTCTTCAGTATCCTGGCGACCTTCTGCCTGGTCGCGTTGGTGACATTGCTACAATTCCGTGTTGGTCCCAGGGTGCGGACGCTGGTTTGCTCCCAAGCCTTGCGGCTATCCAAACTCACTTGTTACACCAGTGTGCGGTCACTGGTTTGCTCCAAAGCCTATCAGCTATACAAATCTGTGTTGGTCCCAGCGTGCGGACGCTGGTTTGCTCCTAAGCCTTGCGGCTATACAAACTCGCTTGTTACACCAGTGTGCGGTCACTGGTTTGCTCCAAAGCCTATCAGCTATACAATTCTGTGTTGGTCCCAGCGTGCGGACGCTGGTTTGCTCCTAAGCCTTGCGGCTATACAAACTCACTTGTTACACCAGTGTGCGGTCACTGGTTTGCTCCAAAGCCTTTCAGCTATACAAATCTGTGTTGGTCCCAGCGTGCGGACGCTGGTTTGCTCCTAAGCCTTGCGGCTATACAAACTCGCTTGTTACACCAGTGTGCGGTCACTGGTTTGCTCCAAAGCCTATCAGCTATACAAATCTGTGTTGGTCCCAGCGTGCGGACGCTGGTTTGCTCCTAGCCTTGCGGCTATACAAACTCACTTGTTACACCAGTGTGCGGCCACTGGTTTGCTCCAAAGCCTTTCAGCTATACAAATCTGTGTTGGTCCCAGCATGCGGACGCTGGTTTGCTCCTAAGCCTTGCGGCTATACAAACTCGCTTGTTACTCCAGTGTGCGGTCACTGGTTTGCTCGCTAAGCCTAACGGCTATACTATTCAGTGTTGTTTCCAGCGTGCGGACGCTGGTTTGCTCCAAAGCCTTGCTGCTTAACGATTCTGCTAATTTGCCAGTTCCATCTGACTGCTGCTATTATCTCTGGGCTGCCCTGCCCGGTATTGGTAAGGCCGGTAGAACCTTTTGCCACATTCCATCTGAGGTTGCCTTACCCGGTATTGGCAGGGCCGGTAGAGCCTACATTGTGTATCTATTGAGGCTGCCTTGCCCGGTAATTTGGTAAGGCCGGTAAAACCGTTATGCTATTCCATCTGCAGGTTGCCTTACCCGGTATTGGCAAGGCCGGTAGAGCCTAAAGACTGTCCTGTCCGGTATATTGACAGGACCGGTAGAGTCTGCCTTCTGTCTGTGCTATATTCTGTATATATATATATATGTATGTTATTGCCATCCTAAGTTATCATTTACTATTTCAATAAAATTGATTTTTTTTACCTAAAACTTGTGTCTGAGAGTCATAATAAACCGTGACAGTACGAAAGGGACATGACCTCAGACAGCAAGGGTGAAGGTAACGCACAGAATATCCATTGGAGGATGGATGTGCTCGAGCAACGTTTGGATCAGTTGGCAGTTGCAATTCAAACGATCCTTGAACGCACGGTACCTGCTGCCCAATCTAGCTCTAGCCCGGTGGTCTCGCCAAGTCAGACACCGGAAAGTGATACCAGACCCCTAGGGGGTACTGTTAAAGGGTTAACGGCTTCTGCACCCTTGCCGCTAAGATATGATGGTGACCCTAGTCTCTGCAGAGGGTTCATCAATCAACTCGAAATCTTTTTGGAATTGACGGCACACGCATTTCCCAATGATCGTAGTAAAGTGGGGTTCACGATATCACTGCTCACTGGCAGAGCATTGGCTTGGGCTAACCCCTTGTGGGAGAATGCTAAACCTTGTACTAAGAACTTTAGTGAATTTGTGCGTTCCTTTCGAAGAGTGTTTGAGCCTCCTGGTAGAACCACCTCTGCTGCCAAACGCCTTATGGAGATACAACAGGGCAGGCGTACAGTGGGCGACTATGCCATCGAATTCCGCACATTGGCAGCAGAGGTAGGTTGGAATAACGAGGCATTATTGGCAGCCTTCTCTCAAGGCCTGAATGACCACATTAAAGACGAAATCGCTGCTAAAGATCTACCTATTGATCTAGATGATTACATTGAGTATGTTATGATAATTGACTCCAGAATACGTGAGAGATCAATTGCCAGAGATCGTAAGTTACGGTCAAAAAATAATGAGCCTAGTAGCATGTTTTGCCCACCCATCCCTCCCTTGGCATTGAAGTCTAGTGAACCAGTACGGGAAACAAGTGA
Source organism: Rhinophrynus dorsalis (assembly GCA_037306005.1). Classification (NCBI taxonomy): domain Eukaryota; kingdom Metazoa; phylum Chordata; class Amphibia; order Anura; family Rhinophrynidae; genus Rhinophrynus; species Rhinophrynus dorsalis. The sequence continues at coordinate 3,472 of JBBDGT010000299.1, read as the reverse complement.
ACCTATGGAAATAGGCTTCACTAGACTATCCAAGGCAGAGAGACTATATCGCAAAAAACAAGGGTTATGTTTATACTGCGGTAAAAAAGGGCACTTGCTAAATTCCTGTCCGGTACGTCCGGGAAACGCACACACCTAGGGTATCTTGGGAGACAGGCCCTAGGTGGTGTACAATCGTCCCCAGTGTCGGGCATAATGAAACCCACCATACAGGTGGTATTGTCTTGGGCACAACGCTCTGTGGAGGTTTTGGCCTTGGTTGACTCCGGTGCAGCAGGGTATTTTATGGATAATACCTTTGCTGAATTGCACGGAGTTCCACGCATTGAAAGAGAAAACCCCTTGACTATTGAAGCGATTGATGGTAGACCCTTAGAACCGCCTCAGGTTATATTTGAAACTATGCCATTGTCTATGACTATTGGGGCACTTCACAGAGAAGAGCAGCAGTTTCAACTGATTAATTCCCCGCACCATGCGGTGATATTGGGATTTCCGTGGTTACAGTTACATAACCCACAATTCGATTGGAAAAAGTGTGAAATTGCTGCTTGGTCCCAGTTTTGTATGGACAAGTGCGTCATCCAGCCTATTAAGGTCATGTGCACCTCCTCTGCTATGCCGGATGTGTACCAACAGTTTGGCGATGTTTTTAGCAAAGGAGAGGCTAGTATGCTACCCCAGCATAGACCTTATGATTGTTGCATTGAATTGCAGCCTGGTGCAGTACCTCCGAAAGGACGCACTTATCCATTATCTTGTGATGAAAATAAGGCTATGGAGGATTACATTTCTGATGCCCTTGCTAGAGGGATCATACGTAAATCTACCTCTCCAGCTGGGGCTGGGTTCTTTTTTGTAAAAAAGAAAAATGGCGAATTAAGACCATGCATTGACTACCGGGGCTTGAATAAACTAATGGCAAAAAACGCATACCCAATACCACTCATCACCGAGCTTTTTGACAGGCTTAAGGGCGCTTCGATATTTACCAAGTTGGACCTACGGGCCGCTTACAATCTGGTTCGCATTCGAGCAGGTGATGAGTGGAAAACTGCCTTTAATACTCGAGCTGGGCACTACGAGTATCTAGTAATGCCTTTTGGGCTGTGTAATGCACCCGCAGTTTTCCAGGAACTGATAAATGATGTTCTGAGAGATATGTTACAGACATGTGTTGTGGTGTACCTCGACGATATACTGATTTACTCCCAAAACATGGCACAGCACATCAAAGATGTATCCGCAGTATTGCTACGACTCCGTGAGAACAAATTATTTTGTAAAATGGAAAAATGTGAGTTTCATAGAACCAGTGTGCCATTCTTGGGGTTCATAATTGGCAATGATGGCATTGCCATGGACAAAGAAAAATTGTCAGCTGTCCTACAATGGCCAAAACCCAAGGGTCTTAAAGCCATACAGCGTTTCCTGGGTTTCGCTAATTATTATAGGAGGTTTATTAAGAACTTTTCTTCCATTGTCAAACCTCTGTCCGATCTTACGCACAAGGGTGCTAATCCTTCTTGTTGGCCGGTATCTGCTGAGAAAGCCTTTGAGAATTTGAAGCTGGCATTTGCTGCGGCTCCTGTGTTATCCCACCCCAATCCTTTACTTCCATTTACGTTAGAGGTTGATGCCTCAGATATTGGGGTCGGGGCAGTACTTTCGCAGCGACACGAGAAAGGTGGAACTCTCAGACCTTGTGGGTTTTTCTCTAAAAAGTTGACTGTCACTCAAAGCCACTATGAGATAGGTGACAGAGAATTATTGGCCATTATCCTTGCTCTTAAGGAATGGCGTCATTTGCTTGAAGGTACTAAGAATCCTGTCTTAATCCTAACAGATCATAAGAATCTGACCTATCTCTCGGAGGCCAAGAGATTGTCCTCTCGTCAGGCCAGGTGGGCACTGTTCCTGTCTCGATTTAATTTCATTATATCATATTTACCAGGGTCAAAAAATATCAGGGCTGATGCACTGTCAAGACAATTTGAGGCCGACAGTGACAGAGTGGAAGCACCAGCTCCTATCATCCAACCTGATAGAATACTGGCTACTATACGCACGAGTATCACTTCTCCTCTAGGGGAGGAGATCCTGGCCTCTCAGGGGTCCGCTCCCCATGAAACCCCAGTGGGCAAATGTTTTGTCGCTGAATCATTTCGTACTAGGCTGCTCGAAACCTACCATTCCTCAAAGGCTGCGGGACATATTGGTAGAGACCAATTGTTATGGTCCCTTTCTCAGTTATTTTGGTGGCCTTCCATGAGAAACGATTGTGCCGAATTTACGAATGCCTGTGCCACCTGCGCCCGCGCTAAGACCCCGAGACATCTCCCTGTGGGCTTGCTTCAACCGGTGCCTAATGGCGAACGCCCCTGGTCTCATGTTTCCATTGATTTTATGGGAGAGTTGCCTATGTCGAAGGGGTACTCCTTTATATTCATGGTGGTGGACAGGTTTTCTAAAATGGCTCATTTCGTGCCCCTCCGTGGTCTTCCTTCAGCGAAGGAATTGGCAATGGTGTTCGCCAGAGAAGTATTCCGGTTGCATGGAGTGCCTAGGGTACTGGTGTCTGACAGGGGGAGCCAGTTTGTGTCTAGATTTTGGAGGGCATTTTGCCAACAGATGGGCATACAGCTGTCCTTCTCCTCTGCCTACCATCCCCAGACCAATGGAGCCGCTGAACGAGCTAATCAGGGCTTGGAACAATTTCTCCGTTGTTTCGTTACTGACCATCATGATAATTGGTCCGACTTGTTGCCTTGGGCAGAGTTCGCCAGGAACTGTGCGGTCAATTCTTCATCTGGGAGCTCTCCGTTTCTGATTAATTATGGGTTCCAGCCCTGTTTGTTTCCAGACTCATTTCAGACGCAACAGATTCCAGCTCTGGATGAGCATATCGAGCAACTCCGTTCCACATGGGCACAAGTTCAGAGGGCACTTGGTCAGTCATTTCAGCGTCATCAGCGCCATGCTAATCGCAGAAGGCTTCCAGCGGTTTCCTTTCAGGTTGGGGATAGAGTATGGCTTTCCTCCAGAAATCTCAAGCTGCAGGTTCCGTCTAATAAGTTGGCTCCTCGGTTTATTGGTCCATACAGAGTTATTCGCAAAATTAACCCTGTCTCCTATGCACTAGACCTACCTGCATCCATGCGTATCCATAATGTGTTCCATGTGTCCCTTCTTAAGCCTCTGGTTTGCAATCGCTATACTACCACACCTGTGGTGCCAGGACCTGTTGAGGTCGAGGGCCAGGAGGAGTACGAGGTTCAGAGCATTATTGATTCCCGTAGGCTTAGAGGAAGGGTACAGTACCTGGTACATTGGAAAGGGTATGGTCCTGAGGATCGATCATGGGTGGATAGTACGGACCTTCATGCACCTAGGTTAACTAGGGCCTTTCATGCCAATTACCCGCAGAAACCTAAACCCTATTCTAGGAGAGGGGGTCTTTGAAAGGGGGGTA
>JBBDGT010000449.1:121856-173708 GCA_037306005.1 Rhinophrynus dorsalis | reverse complement strand
TGGTTGGGTGTGAGGTCTATAAGGGTAGGATATGAAAGCACTGAGGGGAAGCTGGGTGTGAGTTCTATAAGTGTAGGACATGAAAGCACTGAGGGGAGGCTGGATGTGAGTTCTATAAGGGTAGGACATTAAAGCACTGAGGGGAGGCTGGGTGTGAGTTCTATAAAGGTAGGATATGAAAGCACTGATGGGAGGTTGGGTGTGAGGTCTATAAGGGTAGGACATGATAGCACTGAGGGGAGGCTGGGTGTGAGTTCTATAAGTGTAGGACATGAAAGCACTGAGGGGAGGCTGGGTGTGAGTTCTATAAGGGTAGGACATGAATGCACTGAGGGGAGGTTGGGTGTGAGGTCTATAAGGGTAGGACATGAAAGCACTGAGGGGAGGCTGGATGTGAGGTCTATAAGTGTAGGACATGAAAGCACTGAGGGGAGGCTGGGTGTGAGGTCTATAAGGGTAGGACATGAAAGCACTGAGGGGAGGCTGGGTGTGAGTTCTATAAGGGTAGGACATGAAAGCACTGAGGGGAGGTTGGGTGTGAGTTCTATAAGGGTAGGACATGAAAGCACTGAGGGGAGGCTGGGAGTGAGTTCTATAAGGGTAGGACATGAAAGCACTGAGGGGAGGCTGGGTGTGAGTTCTATAAGGGTAGGATATGAAAGCACTGAGGGGAGGCTGGGTGTGAGGTCTATAAGGGTAGGATATGAAAGCACTGAAGGGAGCTGGGTGTGAGTTCTATAAGGGTAGGATATGAAAGCACTGAGGGGAGGCTGGGTGTGAGGTCTATAAGGGTAGGACATGAGAGCACTGAGGGGAGGCTGGGTGTGAGTTCTATAAGGGTAGGACATGAAAGCACTGAGGTGAGGCCGGGTGTGAGTTCTATAAGGGTAGGACATGAAAGCACTGAGGGGAGGTTGGGTGTGAGTTCTATAAGGGTAGGACATGATAGCACTGAGGGGAGGCTGGGTGTGAGTTCTATAAGAGTAGGACATGATAGCACTGAGGGGAGGCTGGGTGTGAGTTCTATAAGGGTAGGACATGAAAGCACTGAGGGGAGGCTGGGTGTGAGGTCTATATGTGTAGGACATGAAAGCACTGAGGGGAGGCTGGGTGTGAGTTCTATAAGGGTAGGACATGAAAGCACAGAGGGGAGGCTGGGTGTGAGTTCTATAAGGGTAGGACATGAAAGCACGGAGGGGAGGCTGGGTGTGAGTTCTGTAAGGGTAGGACATGAATTCACTGAGGGGAGGTTGGGTGTGAGTTCTATATGGGTAGGACATGAAAGCACTGAGGGGAGGTTGGGTGTGAGTTCTATAAGGGTAGGACATGATAGCACTGAGGGGAGGCTGGGTGTGAGTTCTATAAGGGTAGGACATGATAGCACTGAGGGAAGGCTGGGTGTAAGTTCTATAAGGGTAGGACATGAAAGCACTGAGGGGAGGTTGGGTGTGAGTTCTATAAGGGTAGGACATGAAAGCACTGAGGGGAGGCTGGGTGTGAGTTCTATAAGGGTAGGACATGATAGCACTGAGGGGAGGCTAGGTGTGACTTCTATAAGGGTAGGACATGAAAGCACTGAGGGGAGGCTGGGTGTAAGTTCTATAAGGGTAGGACATGAAAGCACTGAGGGGAGGTTGGGTGTGAGTTCTATAAGGGCAGGATATGAAAGCACTGAGGTGAGGCTGGGTGTGAGGTCTATAACGGTAGGACATGAAAGCACTGAGGGGAGGTTGGGTGTGAGGTCTATAAGGGTAGGACATGAAAGCACTGAGGGGAGGTTGGGTGTGAGTTCTATAAGGGTAGGACATGAAAACACTGAGGGGAGGTTGGGTGTGAGGTCTATATGTGTAGGACATGAATGCACTGAGGGGAGGCTGGGTGTGAGGTCTATAAGGGTAGGATATGAAAGCACTGAGGTGAGGCTGGGTGTGAGGTCTATAAGGGTAGGACATGAAAGCACTGAGGGGAGGCTGGGTATGAGTTCTATAAGGGTAGGACATGAAAGCACTGAGGGGAGGTTGGGTGTGAGTTCTATAAGGGTAGGACATGAAAACACTGAGGGGAGGTTGGGTGTGAGGTCTATATGTGTAGGACATGAATGCACTGAGGGGAGGCTGGGTGTGAGGTCTATAAGGGTAGGATATGAAAGCACTGATGGGAGGCTGGGTGTGAGGTCTATAAGGGTAGGACATGAAAGCACTGAGGGGAGATTGGGTGTGAGTTCTATAAGGGTAGGACATGAAAGCACTGAGGGGAGGCTGGATGTGAGTTCTATAAGGGTAGAACATGAAAGCACTGAGGGGAGGCTGGGTGTGAGTTCTATAAGGGTAGGACATGAAAGCACTGAGGGGACGCTGGGTGTAAGTTTTATAAGGGTAGGATATGAAAGCACTGAGGGGAGGCTGGGTGTGAGTTCTATAAGGGTAGGACATGAAAGCACTGAGGGGAGGCTGGGTGTGAGTTCTATAAGGGTAGGACATGAAAGCACTGAGGGGAGGCTGGGTGTGAGTTCTATAAGTGTAGGACATGAAAGTACTGAGGGGAGGCTGGGTGTGAGTTCTATAAGGGTAGGACATGAAAGCACTGATGGGAGGCTGGGTGTGAGGTCTATAAGGGTAGGACATGAATGCACTGAGGGGAGGTTGGGTGTGAGTTCTATAAGGGTAGGACATGAAAGCACTGATGGGAGGCTGGGTGTGAGGTCTATAAGGGTAGGACATGAAAGCACTGATGGGAGGCTGGGTGTGAGGTCTATAAGGGTAGGACATGAATGCACTGAGGGGAGGTTGGGTGTGAGTTCTATAAGGGTAGGACATGAAAGCACTGAGGGGAGGCTGGGTGTGAGTTCTATAAGGGTAGGACATGAAAGCACTGAGGGGAGGCTGGGTGTGAGGTCTATAAGGGTAGGACATGAAAGCACTGAGGGGAGGCTGGGTGTGAGTTCTATAAGGGTAGGACATGAAAGCACTGAGGGGAGGATGGGTGTGAGGTCTATAAGGGTAGGACATGGAGGCACTGAGGGGAGGCTGGGTGTGAGTTCTATAAGTGTAGGACATGAATGCACTGAGGGGAGGTTGGGTGTGAGGTCTATAAGGGTAGGACATGAAAGCACTGAGGGGAAGCTGGGTGTGAGGTCTATAAGGGTAGGACATGGAGGCACTGAGGGGAGGCTGGGTGTGAGTTCTATAAGTGTAGGACATGAATGCACTGAGGGGAGGTTGGGTGTGAGGTCTATAAGGGTAGGACATGAAAGCACTGAGGGGAAGCTGGGTGTGAGTTCTATAAGGGTAGGACATGAAAGCACTGAGGGGAGGCTGGGTGTGAGTTCTATAAGGGTAGGACATGAAAGCACTGAGGGGAGGCTGGGTGTAAGGTCTATAAGGATAGGATATGAAAGCACTGAGGGGAGGCTGGGTGTGAATTCTATAAGGGTAGGAAATGAAAGCACTGAGGGGAGGTTGGGTGTGAGTTCTATAAGGGTAGGACATGAAAGCACTGAGGTGAGGCCGGGTGTGAGTTCTATAAGGGTAGGACATGAAAGCACTGAGGGAAGGCTGGGTGTGAGTTCTATATGTGTAGGACATGAAAGCACTGAGGGGAGGCTGGGTGTGAGGTCTATATGTGTAGGACATGAAAGCACTGAGGGGAGGTTGGGTGTGAGGTCTATATGTGTAGGACATGAAAGCACTGAGGGGAGGCTAGGTGTGAGTTCTAGAAGTGTAGGAAATGAAAGCACTGAGGGGAGGTTGGGTGTGAGTTCTATAAGGGTAGGACATGAGAGCACTGAGGGGAGATTGGGTGTGAGGTCTATAAGGGTAGGACATGAAAGCACTGAGGGGAGGCTGGGTGTGAGGTCTATAAGGGTAGGACATGAAAGCACTGAGGGGAGGCTGGGTGTGAGGTCTATAAGGGTAGGACATGAAAGCACTGAGGTGAGGCCGGGTGTGAGTTCTATAAGGGTAGGACATGAAAGCACTGAGGGGAGGTTGGGTGTGAGTTCTATAAGGGTAGGACATGATAGCACTGAGGGGAGGCTGGGTGTGAGTTCTATAAGGGTAGGACATGATAGCACTGAGGGGAGGCTGGGTGTGAGTTCTATAAGGGTAGGACATGATAGCACTGAGGGAAGGCTGGGTGTAAGTTCTATAAGGGTAGGACATGAAAGCACTGAGGGGAGGTTGGGTGTGAGTTCTATAAGGGTAGGACATGAAAGCACTGAGGGGAGGCTGGGTGTGACTTCTATAAGGGTAGGACATGATAGCACTGAGGGGAGGCTAGGTGTGACTTCTATAAGGGTAGGACATGAAAGCACTGAGGGGAGGCTGGGTGTAAGTTCTATAAGGGTAGGACATGAAAGCACTGAGGGGAGGTTGGGTGTGAGGTCTATAAGGGTAGGACATGAATGCACTGAGGGGAGGTTGGGTGTGAGGTCTATAAGGGTAGGACATGAAAGCACTGAGGGGAGGTTGGGTGTGAGGTCTATAAGGGTAGGACATGAAAGCACTGAGGGGAGGTTGGTGTGAGTTCTATAAGGGTAGGACATGAAAGCACTGAGGGGAGGTTGGGTGTGAGGTCTATATGTGTAGGACATGAAAGCACTGAGGGGAGGCTGGGTGTGAGTTCTATAAGGGTAGGATATGAAAGCACTGAGGGAGGCTGGGTGTGAGGTCTATAAGGGTAGGATATGAAAGCACTGAAGGGAGGCTGGGTGTGAGTTCTATAAGGGTAGGATATGAAAGCACTGAGGGGAGGCTGGGTGTGAGGTCTATAAGGGTAGGACATGAGAGCACTGAGGGGAGGCTGGGTGTGAGTTCTATAAGGGTAGGACATGAAAGCACTGAGGTGAGGCCGGGTGTGAGTTCTATAAGGGTAGGACATGAAAGCACTGAGGGGAGGTTGGGTGTGAGTTCTATAAGGGTAGGACATGATAGCACTGAGGGGAGGCTGGGTGTGAGTTCTATAAGGGTAGGACATGATAGCACTGAGGGGAGGCTGGGTGTGAGTTCTATAAGGGTAGGACATGAAAGCACTGAGGGGAGGCTGGGTGTGAGGTCTATATGTGTAGGACATGAAAGCACTGAGGGGAGGCTGGGTGTGAGTTCTATAAGGGTAGGACATGAAAGCACAGAGGGGAGGCTGGGTGTGAGTTCTATAAGGGTAGGACATGAAAGCACGGAGGGGAGGCTGGGTGTGAGTTCTATAAGGGTAGGACATGAAAGCACTGAGGGGAGGCTGGGTGTGAGGTCTATAAGGGTAGGACATGATAGCACTGAGGGGAGGCTGGGTGTGAGTTCTATAAGTGTAGGACATGAAAGCACTGAGGGGAGGCTGGGTGTGAGTTCTATAAGGGTAGGACATGAAAGCACTGAGGGGAGGTTGGGTGTGAGTTCTATAAGGGTAGGACATGAAAGCACTGAGGGGAGGCTGGGTGTGAGTTCTATAAGGGTAGGACATGAAAGCACTGAGGGGAGGCTGGGTGTGAGTTCTATAAGGGTAGGACATGAAAGCACTGAGGGGAGGCTGGGTGTGAGTTCTATAAGGGTAGGACATGAAAGCACTGAGGGGAGGCTGGGTGTGAGTTCTATAAGGGTAGGACATGAAAGCACTGAGGGGAGGTTGGGTGTGAGTTCTATAAGGGTAGGACATGAAAGCACTGAGGGGAGGCTGGGTGTGAGTTCTATAAGTGTAGGACATGAAAGCACTGAGGGGAGGCTGGGTGTGAGGTCTATAAGGGTAGGACATGAATGCACTGAGGGGAGGTTGGGTGTGAGTTCTATAAGGGTAGGACATGAAAGCACTGAGGGGAGGCTGGGTGTGAGTTCTATAAGGGTAGGACATGAAAGCACTGAGGGGAGGCTGGGTGTGAGGTCTATAAGGGTAGGACATGAAAGCACTGAGGGGAGGCTGGGTGTGAGTTCTATAAGGGTAGGACATGAAAGCACTGAGGGGAGGATGGGTGTGAGGTCTATAAGGGTAGGACATGGAGGCACTGAGGGGAGGCTGGGTGTGAGTTCTATAAGTGTAGGACATGAATGCACTGAGGGGAGGTTGGGTGTGAGGTCTATAAGGGTAGGACATGAAAGCACTGAGGGGAAGCTGGGTGTGAGGTCTATAAGGGTAGGACATGGAGGCACTGAGGGGAGGCTGGGTGTGAGTTCTATAAGTGTAGGACATGAATGCACTGAGGGGAGGTTGGGTGTGAGGTCTATAAGGGTAGGACATGAAAGCACTGAGGGGAAGCTGGGTGTGAGTTCTATAAGGGTAGGACATGAAAGCACTGAGGGGAGGCTGGGTGTGAGTTCTATAAGGGTAGGACATGAAAGCACTGAGGGGAGGCTGGGTGTAAGGTCTATAAGGATAGGATATGAAAGCACTGAGGGAGGCTGGGTGTGAATTCTATAAGGGTAGGAAATGAAAGCACTGAGGGGAGGTTGGGTGTGAGTTCTATAAGGGTAGGACATGAAAGCACTGAGGTGAGGCCGGGTGTGAGTTCTATAAGGGTAGGACATGAAAGCACTGAGGGAAGGCTGGGTGTGAGTTCTATATGTGTAGGACATGAAAGCACTGAGGGGAGGCTGGGTGTGAGGTCTATATGTGTAGGACATGAAAGCACTGAGGGGAGGTTGGGTGTGAGGTCTATATGTGTAGGACATGAAAGCACTGAGGGGAGGCTAGGTGTGAGTTCTATAAGTGTAGGAAATGAAAGCACTGAGGGGAGGTTGGGTGTGAGTTCTATAAGGGTAGGACATGAGAGCACTGAGGGAGATTGGGTGTGAGGTCTATAAGGGTAGGACATGAAAGCACTGAGGGGAGGCTGGGTGTGAGGTCTATAAGGGTAGGACATGAAAGCACTGAGGGGAGGCTGGGTGTGAGGTCTATAAGGGTAGGACATGAAAGCACTGAGGTGAGGCCGGGTGTGAGTTCTATAAGGGTAGGACATGAAAGCACTGAGGGAAGGCTGGGTGTGAGTTCTATATGTGTAGGACATGAAAGCACTGAGGGGAGGCTGGGTGTGAGTTCTATAAGGGTAGGACATGAAAGCACTGAGGGGAGGTTGGGTGTGAGTTCTATAAGGGTAGGACATGATAGCACTGAGGGGAGGCTGGGTGTGAGTTCTATAAGGGTAGGACATGATAGCACTGAGGGGAGGCTGGGTGTGAGTTCTATAAGGGTAGGACATGATAGCACTGAGGGAAGGCTGGGTGTAAGTTCTATAAGGGTAGGACATGAAAGCACTGAGGGAGGTTGGGTGTGAGTTCTATAAGGGTAGGACATGAAAGCACTGAGGGGAGGCTGGGTGTGACTTCTATAAGGGTAGGACATGATAGCACTGAGGGAGGCTAGGTGTGACTTCTATAAGGGTAGGACATGAAAGCACTGAGGGGAGGCTGGGTGTAAGTTCTATAAGGGTAGGACATGAAAGCACTGAGGGGAGGTTGGGTGTGAGGTCTATAAGGGTAGGACATGAATGCACTGAGGGGAGGTTGGGTGTGAGGTCTATAAGGGTAGGACATGAAAGCACTGAGGGGAGGTTGGGTGTGAGGTCTATAAGGGTAGGACATGAAAGCACTGAGGGGAGGTTGGGTGTGAGTTCTATAAGGGTAGGACATGAAAGCACTGAGGGGAGGTTGGGTGTGAGGTCTATATGTGTAGGACATGAAAGCACTGAGGGGAGGCTGGGTGTGAGTTCTATAAGGGTAGGATATGAAAGCACTGAGGGGAGGCTGGGTGTGAGGTCTATAAGGGTAGGATATGAAAGCACTGAAGGGAGGCTGGGTGTGAGTTCTATAAGGGTAGGATATGAAAGCACTGAGGGGAGGCTGGGTGTGAGGTCTATAAGGGTAGGACATGAGAGCACTGAGGGGAGGCTGGGTGTGAGTTCTATAAGGGTAGGACATGAAAGCACTGAGGTGAGGCCGGGTGTGAGTTCTATAAGGGTAGGACATGAAAGCACTGAGGGGAGGTTGGGTGTGAGTTCTATAAGGGTAGGACATGATAGCACTGAGGGGAGGCTGGGTGTGAGTTCTATAAGAGTAGGACATGATAGCACTGAGGGGAGGCTGGGTGTGAGTTCTATAAGGGTAGGACATGAAAGCACTGAGGGGAGGCTGGGTGTGAGGTCTATATGTGTAGGACATGAAAGCACTGAGGGGAGGCTGGGTGTGAGTTCTATAAGGGTAGGACATGAAAGCACAGAGGGGAGGCTGGGTGTGAGTTCTATAAGGGTAGGACATGAAAGCACGGAGGGGAGGCTGGGTGTGAGTTGTATAAGGGTAGGATATGAAAGCACTGAGGGAAGGCTGGGTGTGAGTTCTATAAGGGTAGGACATGATAGCACTGAGGGGAGGTTGGGTGTAAGTTCTATAAGGGTAGGACATGAAAGCACTGAGGGGAGGCTGGGTGTAAGTTCTATAAGGGTAGGACATGGAGGCACTGAGGGGAGGTTGGGTGTGAGTTCTATAAGGGTAGGACATGAATGCACTGAGGGGAGGTTGGGTGTGAGGTCTATAAGGGTAGGACATGGAAGCACTGAGGGGAGGCTGGGTGTCAGTTCTATAAGGGTAGGACATGAATGCACTGAGGGGAGGTTGGGTGTGAGGTCTATAAGGGTAGGACATGATAGCACTGAGGGGAGGCTGGGTGTGAGTTCTATAAGGGTAGGACATGAATGCACTGAGGGGAGGTTGGGTGTGAGGTCTATAAGGGTAGGACATGGAAGCACTAAGGGGAGGCTGGGTGTCAGTTCTATAAGGGTAGGACATGAATGCACTGAGGGGAGGTTGGGCGTGAGGTCTATAAGGGTAGGATATGAAAGCACTGAGGGGAGGTTGGGTGTGAGGTCTATAAGAGTAGGACATGATAGCACTGAGGGGAGGCTGGTTGTGAGTTCTATAAGTGTAGGACATGAAAGCACTGAGGGGAGGCTGGGTGTGAGTTCTATAAGGGTAGGACATGAAAGCACTGAGGGGAGGCTGGGTGTGAGGTCTATAAGGGTAGGACATGATAGCACTGAGGGGAGGCTGGTGTGAGTTCTATAAGTGTAGGACATGAAAGCACTGAGGGGAGGCTGGGTGTGAGTTCTATAAGGGTAGGACATGAAAGCACTGAGGGGAGGTTGGGTGTGAGTTCTATAAGGTAGGACATGAAAGCACTGAGGGGAGGCTGGGTGTGAGTTCTATAAGGGTAGGACATGAAAGCACTGAGGGGAGGCTGGGTGTGAGTTCTATAAGGGTAGGACATGAAAGCACTGAGGGGAGGCTGGGTGTGAGTTCTATAAGGGTAGGACATGAAAGCACTGAGGGGAGGCTGGGTGTGAGTTCTATAAGGGTAGGACATGAAAGCACTGAGGGGAGGTTGGGTGTGAGTTCTATAAGGGTAGGACATGAAAGCACTGAGGGGAGGCTGGGTGTGAGGTCTATAAGGGTAGGACATGAAAGCACTGAGGGGAGGCTGGGTGTGAGTTCTATAAGGGTAGGACATGAAAGCACTGATGGAGGCTGGGTGTAAGATCTATAAGGGTAGGACATGAAAGCACTGAGGGGAGGTTGGGTGTGAGGTCTATATGTGTAGGACATGAAAGCAATGAGTTTGGGTTGGGTGTGAGTTCTATAAGTGTAGGACATGAATGCACTGAGGGGAGGCTGGATGTGAGTTCTATAAGTGTAGGACATGAATGCACTGAGGGGAGGTTGGGTGTGAGTTCTATAAGGGTAGGACATGAAAGCACTGAGGGGAGGCTGGGTGTGAGTTCTATAAGGGTAGGACATGAAAGCACTGAGGGGAGGCTGGGTGTGAGGTCTATAAGGGTAGGACATGGAAGCACTGAGGGAGGTTGGGTGTGAGGTCTATATGTGTAGGACATGAAAGCAATGAGTTTGGGTTGGGTGTGAGTTCTATAAGGGTAGGAAATGAAAGCACTGAGGGGAGGTTGGGTGTGAGTTCTATAAGGGTAGGACATGAAAGCACTGAGGTGAGGCCGGGTGTGAGTTCTATAAGGGTAGGATATGAAAGCACTGAGGGGAGGTTGGGTGTGAGGTCTATAAGGGTAGGACATGAAAGCACTGAGGGAAGGCTGGGTGTGAGTTCTGTATGTGTAGGACATGAAAGCACTGAGGGAGGCTGGGTGTGAGTTCTATAAGGGTAGGATATGAAAGCACTGAGGGGAGGTTGGGTGTGAGTTCTATAAGGGTAGGATATGAAAGTACTGAGGGGAGGCTGGGTGTGAGGTCTATATGTGTAGGACATGATAGCACTGAGGGGAGGCTGGGTGTGAGTTCTATAAGGGTAGGACATGATAGCACTGAGGGGAGGCTGGGTGTGAGTTCTATAAGGGTAGGACATGATAGCACTGAGGGAAGGCTGGGTGTAAGTTCTATAAGGGTAGGACATGAAAGCACTGAGGGGAGGTTGGGTGTGAGTTCTATAAGGGTAGGACATGAAAGCACTGAGGGGAGGCTGGGTGTGACTTCTATAAGGGTAGGACATGATAGCACTGAGGGGAGGCTAGGTGTGACTTCTATAAGGGTAGGACATGAAAGCACTGAGGGGAGGCTGGGTGTAAGTTCTATAAGGGTAGGACATGAAAGCACTGAGGGGAGGTTGGGTGTGAGGTCTATAAGGGTAGGACATGAATGCACTGAGGGGAGGTTGGGTGTGAGGTCTATAAGGGTAGGACATGAAAGCACTGAGGGGAGGTTGGGTGTGAGGTCTATAAGGGTAGGACATGAAAGCACTGAGGGGAGGTTGGGTGTGAGTTCTATAAGGGTAGGACATGAAAGCACTGAGGGGAGGTTGGGTGTGAGGTCTATATGTGTAGGACATGAAAGCACTGAGGGGAGGCTGGGTGTGAGTTCTATAAGGGTAGGATATGAAAGCACTGAGGGGAGGCTGGGTGTGAGGTCTATAAGGGTAGGATATGAAAGCACTGAGGGGAGGCTGGGTGTGAGTTCTATAAGGGTAGGATATGAAAGCACTGAGGGGAGGCTGGGTGTGAGGTCTATAAGGGTAGGACATGAGAGCACTGAGGGGAGGCTGGGTGTGAATTCTATAAGGGTAGGATATGAAAGCACTGATGGGAGGCTGGGTGTCAGTTCTATATGGGTAGGATATGAAAGCACAGAGGGGAGGCTGAGTGTGAGCTCTATAAGGAACAAATATTGTGACGGGCACCCTTCGAGAATGAATAAGATAAAGTGTCTTAACTTGAGCATAGTGGCCCCTTAATGGTGTTACAAGTCTACTTTTTCCACTCCCATGTGCCATTGCAGAGAGAAAATTTCCATATTCATATCAGACTGGTCCCGCCCTCAGAAAACTCATCCCAAAATAAGAAACAAATCACCTCTGCACAAGAAACTCAACAAAACCACAGATGTACATTTTGGTATATGTGAGACTCATCAGTGTGGTGCAGCTGATTACCTTTAGGCACATGGAGAGCAAGGGCCCAGGCCTGGGATCTCCTTACACTTAGGGAGAGTAAGAAACAAATATTGTGATGAGCACCCATCGAGAAAGAACAAGATAAAGTGTCTTATCCTTAGGCATATTGGCCGCTCAATGATGTTACAAGTCATTGTTTTTCACTCCCATGTGCCATTGCAGCGAGGAAACTTCCATATTCATATCAGACAGTCCAGCTCCAAAATGTCAGGCAAATCCTCTACGCACGAGAGATTGTGATGAGGTCCACATAGGCTGAAATGTAGGGATGAGGTTTGGGAGCTGGACTGTCCGAGCACAGTAGTAGTCTGTTATGAGTAAGAACATTTTTTCTCTGCAATGGCACATGGGAGTAAAAAATGTGACTTGCAGCAACACTGAGGGGCTGCTATGCCTAAGAGCAAGACATTTCATCTTGTTTGTTCTTGATGGATGCTTGTCATAATATTTGTTTCTTAGTGTCTCTAAGTTGAAGAGGACCTCAGACATGGGACCTTGCTCTCCATGTACTTAGAGGGAGTCAGCTGTACCATGCCAATGAGGCCTCTAAAGGCTGAAATGTACATCTGTGGTTTTATTGAATATTTCGGAGCTTGTGTATGGGTGGGACCAGTCTGATATGAATATGGAAATTTCCTCTCTGCAGTGGCACATGGGAGTGAAAAAATTTGACTTGTAGCACCATTGGAGGGCTATTATGCTTAAAAATGAGATACTTTAGCTGTTTTGTTCGATGGGTGCTCACCAAAATATTTGATTCTTAGTATCCCAAAGTGCAAAGGAATCCCAAGCAGGGGCCCTTGCTCTGCACGTGTCTACTAAAAATCAGCTGCATCACACCAACAAGGCCCACGTAGACCGAAACGTTTGTCTGTGGATTTGCTGACAGTTTGGAGCTGCCCTGTCTGAGGGTGGGATCATACTGATGCAAATATGGACATTTTTTTTCTCAGTAGTGGAACATGGTAGTGAAAAATGTGACTTCTAGTACCATTAAGGGGCCATTATGCCTAAATATGAGAAACTTTATCTTGCTTGTTCTCGATGTGTGCTCGTCACAATAATTTTTTTGTGAGCTCTGTAAGGGTAGGACATGAAAGCAATGAGTTGGGGTTGGGTGGGAGTTCTGTAAGAGTAGGATATGAAAGCACTGAGGGGAGGCTGGGTGTGAGTTCTATAAGGGTAGGACATGAGAACACTGAGGGGAGGCTGGGTGTGAGTTCTATAAGGGTAGGACATGAAAGCACTGATGGGAGGCTGGGTGCGAGTTCTGTAAGTGTAGAACAAGAGAGCACTGAGGTGTGGACATAAAAGTACCGATGAGAGGCTGGGTGCAGGTTCTGTAAGGGTAGGACATGAAAGCATCGAGGGGAGGCTGGGTGAGAGTTCTGTAAGGGGATGGACATGAAAGTACTGAGGGGTGGCTGGGTGTGAGCTCTGTAAGGTTAGGGCATGAAAGCACTAAGGGGAGGCTGGTGTGAGTTTTTTTAAGGGTAGGACTTGAAGGCACCGAAGGGAGGCCGGGTGTAAGGTCTATAAGGGTAGGACATGGAGGAACTGAGAGGAGGCTGGGTGTGAGGTCTATATGTGTAGGACATGAAAGCACTGATGGGAGGCTGGGTGTGAGTTCTATAAGGGTAGGACATGAAAGCACTGAGGGGAGGCTGGGTGTGAGTTGTATAAGGGTAGGATATGAAAGCACTGAGGGAAGGCTGGGTGTGAGTTCTATAAGGGTAGGACATGATAGCACTGAGGGGAGGCTGGGTGTGAGTTCTATAAGGGTAGGACATGATAGCACTGAGGGAAGGCTGGGTGTAAGTTCTATAAGGGTAGGACATGAAAGCACTGAGGGGAGGTTGGGTGTAAGTTCTATAAGGGTAGGACATGAAAGCACTGAGGGGAGGTTGGGTGTGAGTTCTATAAGGGTAGGATATGAAAGCACTGAGGGGAGGCTGGGTGTGAGGTCTATAAGGGTAGGACATGAAAGCACTGAGGGGAGGTTGGGTGTGAGGTCTATAAGGGTAGGACATGAAAGCACTGAGGGGAGGTTGGGTGTGAGTTCTATAAGGGTAGGACATGAAAGCACTGAGGGGAGGTTGGGTGTGAGGTCTATATGTGTAGGACATGAAAGCACTGAGGGGAGGCTGGGTGTGAGTTCTATAAGGGTAGGATATGAAAGCACTGAGGGGAGGCTGGGTGTGAGGTCTATAAGGGTAGGATATGAAAGCACTGAAGGGAGGCTGGGTGTGAGTTCTATAAGGGTAGGATATGAAAGCACTGAGGGGAGGCTGGGTGTGAGGTCTATAAGGGTAGGACATGAGAGCACTGAGGGGAGGCTGGGTGTGAGTTCTATAAGGGTAGGACATGAAAGCACTGAGGTGAGGCCGGGTGTGAGTTCTATAAGGGTAGGACATGAAAGCACTGAGGGGAGGTTGGGTGTGAGTTCTATAAGGGTAGGACATGATAGCACTGAGGGGAGGCTGGGTGTGAGTTCTATAAGAGTAGGACATGATAGCACTGAGGGGAGGCTGGGTGTGAGTTCTATAAGGGTAGGACATGAAAGCACTGAGGGGAGGCTGGGTGTGAGGTCTATATGTGTAGGACATGAAAGCACTGAGGGGAGGCTGGGTGTGAGTTCTATAAGGGTAGGACATGAAAGCACAGAGGGGAGGCTGGGTGTGAGTTCTATAAGGGTAGGACATGAAAGCACGGAGGGGAGGCTGGGTGTGAGTTGTATAAGGGTAGGATATGAAAGCACTGAGGGAAGGCTGGGTGTGAGTTCTATAAGGGTAGGACATGATAGCACTGAGGGGAGGTTGGGTGTAAGTTCTATAAGGGTAGGACATGAAAGCACTGAGGGGAGGCTGGGTGTAAGTTCTATAAGGGTAGGACATGGAGGCACTGAGGGGAGGTTGGGTGTGAGTTCTATAAGGGTAGGACATGAATGCACTGAGGGGAGGTTGGGTGTGAGGTCTATAAGGGTAGGACATGGAAGCACTGAGGGGAGGCTGGGTGTCAGTTCTATAAGGGTAGGACATGAATGCACTGAGGGGAGGTTGGGTGTGAGGTCTATAAGGGTAGGACATGATAGCACTGAGGGGAGGCTGGGTGTGAGTTCTATAAGGGTAGGACATGAATGCACTGAGGGGAGGTTGGGTGTGAGGTCTATAAGGGTAGGACATGGAAGCACTAAGGGGAGGCTGGGTGTCAGTTCTATAAGGGTAGGACATGAATGCACTGAGGGGAGGTTGGGCGTGAGGTCTATAAGGGTAGGATATGAAAGCACTGAGGGGAGGTTGGGTGTGAGGTCTATAAGAGTAGGACATGATAGCACTGAGGGGAGGCTGGTTGTGAGTTCTATAAGTGTAGGACATGAAAGCACTGAGGGGAGGCTGGGTGTGAGTTCTATAAGGGTAGGACATGAAAGCACTGAGGGGAGGCTGGGTGTGAGGTCTATAAGGGTAGGACATGATAGCACTGAGGGGAGGCTGGGTGTGAGTTCTATAAGTGTAGGACATGAAAGCACTGAGGGGAGGCTGGGTGTGAGTTCTATAAGGGTAGGACATGAAAGCACTGAGGGGAGGTTGGGTGTGAGTTCTATAAGGGTAGGACATGAAAGCACTGAGGGGAGGCTGGGTGTGAGTTCTATAAGGGTAGGACATGAAAGCACTGAGGGGAGGCTGGGTGTGAGTTCTATAAGGGTAGGACATGAAAGCACTGAGGGGAGGCTGGGTGTGAGTTCTATAAGGGTAGGACATGAAAGCACTGAGGGGAGGCTGGGTGTGAGTTCTATAAGGGTAGGACATGAAAGCACTGAGGGGAGGTTGGGTGTGAGTTCTATAAGGGTAGGACATGAAAGCACTGAGGGGAGGCTGGGTGTGAGGTCTATAAGGGTAGGACATGAAAGCACTGAGGGGAGGCTGGGTGTGAGTTCTATAAGGGTAGGACATGAAAGCACTGATGGGAGGCTGGGTGTAAGATCTATAAGGGTAGGACATGAAAGCACTGAGGGGAGGTTGGGTGTGAGGTCTATATGTGTAGGACATGAAAGCAATGAGTTTGGGTTGGGTGTGAGTTCTATAAGTGTAGGACATGAATGCACTGAGGGGAGGCTGGATGTGAGTTCTATAAGTGTAGGACATGAATGCACTGAGGGGAGGTTGGGTGTGAGTTCTATAAGGGTAGGACATGAAAGCACTGAGGGGAGGCTGGGTGTGAGTTCTATAAGGGTAGGACATGAAAGCACTGAGGGGAGGCTGGGTGTGAGGTCTATAAGGGTAGGACATGGAAGCACTGAGGGGAGGTTGGGTGTGAGGTCTATATGTGTAGGACATGAAAGCAATGAGTTTGGGTTGGGTGTGAGTTCTATAAGGGTAGGAAATGAAAGCACTGAGGGGAGGTTGGGTGTGAGTTCTATAAGGGTAGGACATGAAAGCACTGAGGTGAGGCCGGGTGTGAGTTCTATAAGGGTAGGATATGAAAGCACTGAGGGGAGGTTGGGTGTGAGGTCTATAAGGGTAGGACATGAAAGCACTGAGGGAAGGCTGGGTGTGAGTTCTGTATGTGTAGGACATGAAAGCACTGAGGGGAGGCTGGGTGTGAGTTCTATAAGGGTAGGATATGAAAGCACTGAGGGGAGGTTGGGTGTGAGTTCTATAAGGGTAGGATATGAAAGTACTGAGGGGAGGCTGGGTGTGAGGTCTATATGTGTAGGACATGATAGCACTGAGGGGAGGCTGGGTGTGAGTTCTATAAGGGTAGGACATGATAGCACTGAGGGGAGGCTGGGTGTGAGTTCTATAAGGGTAGGACATGATAGCACTGAGGGAAGGCTGGGTGTAAGTTCTATAAGGGTAGGACATGAAAGCACTGAGGGGAGGTTGGGTGTGAGTTCTATAAGGGTAGGACATGAAAGCACTGAGGGGAGGCTGGGTGTGACTTCTATAAGGGTAGGGCATGATAGCACTGAGGGGAGGCTAGGTGTGACTTCTATAAGGGTAGGACATGAAAGCACTGAGGGGAGGCTGGGTGTAAGTTCTATAAGGGTAGGACATGAAAGCACTGAGGGGAGGTTGGGTGTGAGGTCTATAAGGGTAGGACATGAATGCACTGAGGGGAGGTTGGGTGTGAGGTCTATAAGGGTAGGACATGAAAGCACTGAGGGGAGGTTGGGTGTGAGGTCTATATGTGTAGGACATGAAAGCACTGAGGGGAGGCTGGGTGTGAGTTCTATAAGGGTAGGATATGAAAGCACTGAGGGGAGGCTGGGTGTGAGGTCTATAAGGGTAGGATATGAAAGCACTGAGGGGAGGCTGGGTGTGAGTTCTATAAGGGTAGGATATGAAAGCACTGAGGGGAGGCTGGGTGTGAGGTCTATAAGGGTAGGACATGAGAGCACTGAGGGGAGGCTGGGTGTGAGTTCTATAAGGGTAGGATATGAAAGCACTGATGGGAGGCTGGGTGTCAGTTCTATATGGGTAGGATATGAAAGCACAGAGGGGAGGCTGAGTGTGAGCTCTATAAGGAACAAATATTGTGACGGGCACCCTTCGAGAATGAATAAGATAAAGTGTCTTAACTTGAGCATAGTGGCCCCTTAATGGTGTTACAAGTCTACTTTTTCCACTCCCATGTGCCATTGCAGAGAGAAAATTTCCATATTCATATCAGACTGGTCCCGCCCTCAGAAAACTCATCCCAAAATAAGAAACAAATCACCTCTGCACAAGAAACTCAACAAAACCACAGATGTACATTTTGGTATATGTGAGACTCATCAGTGTGGTGCAGCTGATTACCTTTAGGCACATGGAGAGCAAGGGCCCAGGCCTGGGATCTCCTTACACTTAGGGAGAGTAAGAAACAAATATTGTGATGAGCACCCATCGAGAAAGAACAAGATAAAGTGTCTTATCCTTAGGCATATTGGCCGCTCAATGATGTTACAAGTCATTGTTTTTCACTCCCATGTGCCATTGCAGCGAGGAAACTTCCATATTCATATCAGACAGTCCAGCTCCAAAATGTCAGGCAAATCCTCTACGCACGAGAGATTGTGATGAGGTCCACATAGGCTGAAATGTAGGGATGAGGTTTGGGAGCTGGACTGTCCGAGCACAGTAGTAGTCTGTTATGAGTAAGAACATTTTTTCTCTGCAATGGCACATGGGAGTAAAAAATGTGACTTGCAGCAACACTGAGGGGCTGCTATGCCTAAGAGCAAGACATTTCATCTTGTTTGTTCTTGATGGATGCTTGTCATAATATTTGTTTCTTAGTGTCTCTAAGTTGAAGAGGACCTCAGACATGGGACCTTGCTCTCCATGTACTTAGAGGGAGTCAGCTGTACCATGCCAATGAGGCCTCTAAAGGCTGAAATGTACATCTGTGGTTTTATTGAATATTTCGGAGCTTGTGTATGGGTGGGACCAGTCTGATATGAATATGGAAATTTCCTCTCTGCAGTGGCACATGGGAGTGAAAAAATTTGACTTGTAGCACCATTGGAGGGCTATTATGCTTAAAAATGAGATACTTTAGCTGTTTTGTTCGATGGGTGCTCACCAAAATATTTGATTCTTAGTATCCCAAAGTGCAAAGGAATCCCAAGCAGGGGCCCTTGCTCTGCACGTGTCTACTAAAAATCAGCTGCATCACACCAACAAGGCCCACGTAGACCGAAACGTTTGTCTGTGGATTTGCTGACAGTTTGGAGCTGCCCTGTCTGAGGGTGGGATCATACTGATGCAAATATGGACATTTTTTTTCTCAGTAGTGGAACATGGTAGTGAAAAATGTGACTTCTAGTACCATTAAGGGGCCATTATGCCTAAATATGAGAAACTTTATCTTGCTTGTTCTCGATGTGTGCTCGTCACAATAATTTTTTTGTGAGCTCTGTAAGGGTAGGACATGAAAGCAATGAGTTGGGGTTGGGTGGGAGTTCTGTAAGAGTAGGATATGAAAGCACTGAGGGGAGGCTGGGTGTGAGTTCTATAAGGGTAGGACATGAGAACACTGAGGGGAGGCTGGGTGTGAGTTCTATAAGGGTAGGACATGAAAGCACTGATGGGAGGCTGGGTGCGAGTTCTGTAAGTGTAGAACAAGAGAGCACTGAGGTGTGGACATAAAAGTACCGATGAGAGGCTGGGTGCAGGTTCTGTAAGGGTAGGACATGAAAGCATCGAGGGGAGGCTGGGTGAGAGTTCTGTAAGGGGATGGACATGAAAGTACTGAGGGGTGGCTGGGTGTGAGCTCTGTAAGGTTAGGGCATGAAAGCACTAAGGGGAGGCTGGTGTGAGTTTTTTTAAGGGTAGGACTTGAAGGCACCGAAGGGAGGCCGGGTGTAAGGTCTATAAGGGTAGGACATGGAGGAACTGAGAGGAGGCTGGGTGTGAGGTCTATATGTGTAGGACATGAAAGCACTGATGGGAGGCTGGGTGTGAGTTCTATAAGGGTAGGACATGAAAGCACTGAGGGGAGGCTGGGTGTGAGTTCTATAAGGGTAGGATATGAAAGCACTGATGGGAGGCTGGGTGTGAGTTCTATAAGGGTAGGATATGAAAGCACTGATGGGAGGCTGGGTGTGAGTTCTATATGGGTAGGATATGAAAGCACAGAGGGGAGGCTGAGTGTGAGTTCTATAAGAAACAAATATTGTGACGACACCCTTCGAGAACGAATAAGATAAAGTGTCTTATCTTGGGCATAGTGGCCCCTCAATGGTGCTGTAAGTCTAGTTTTTCACTCCCATGTGCCATTGCAGAGAGGAAATTTTCATATTCATATCAGACTGGTCCCCCCCTCACACAGTCCAGCTGCAAAATGTCAAGCAAATTCTCTCTGCAACAATGATTCATCAAAACCACAGGCATACGTTTAGGCCTATGTGGACCTCATCGGTGTGGTGTAGCTGATTCTCTCTAGGAACATGGAGAGAAAGAGCCCATGCCTAGGATGCCATTGCAGAGAGAAATTTTCCATATTCATATCACCCTGGTGCCACCCTCAGACACTCCAGCACCAAAATGTCAGGCAAAACCTCAGACATACATTTGGGCTTATGCGAATCTCATTGATGTGTTGTAGCTGATTCCCTCTAGGCACATGGAGAGCAAAGGCCCATGCCTGGGATCCCCTTCCACTTAGGGAGACGAAGAGGAAAGAAGAAATAAAACAAACAAACAAACAAACAAAAAAAGATATATTGTGACGAGCATCCATCAAGAACAAACAAGATGAAGTGACTTTTCCTTAGTCATGTTGGCTCCTCAGTAGTGCTACAAGTCATGTTTTTCACTCCCATCTGCCATTGGAAAGAGGAAATTTCCATATTCGTATCAGACTGGTCCCACCCATACTCAAGCTCTGAAATATCAATCAAATCCTCTCTACAGGAAAAATTCAGCAAAACCACAGATGTACATTTCAGCTTTTGGTTGCCTCATCGACGTGGTGCAGCTGATTCCCTCTAAATACATGGAGATCAAGGTCCCATGTCTGAGATCCTCTTCAACTTAGAGAGACTAAGAAACAAATATTGTGACAAGCATTCATCAAGAACAAACAAGATAAAATGTCTTGCCCTTAGGCATAGCGGCCCCTCAGTGGTGCTGCAAGTCACATTTTTTTACTCCCATGTGCCATTGCAGAGAAACCATTTTCATAGTCATAACAGGCTAGGCCTGTGCTCAGCCATACATTTCAGCCTATGTGGACCTCATAAGTGTGTTGCTACTGATTCCCTCGAGACACATTGAGAGCAAGGGACCATGCCTGGGATCCCCTTCCACTTAGGGAGACTAGAAAACAAATATTGTGATGGGCAGTCATTGCGAACAAACAAGATAAAATGTCTTGTCCTTAGGTGTTTTGGCCCCTCAGTGGTGCTACAAGTCATGTTTTTCACTCCCATGTGCCATTGCAGAGAGCTCCATTTCAGAGCTGGACTGTCTGAGGGTGGGACCAGTGTGATATGAATATGGAAATTTCCTCTCTGCAGTGGCACATGGGAGTGAAAAAACATAACTTGTAGCACCATTGGGGGGCCATTATGCCTAAGAATGAGATACTTTATCTGCTTTGTTTGATGGGTGCTCATCAAAATATTTGATTTTTAGCATCCCAAAGTGCATAGGAATCCCAGGCAGAGGCCCTTGCTCTGCACATGTCTACTGAAAATCAGCTGCATCACACCAACAAGGCCCACATAGACCAAAACGTTTGTCTTGCTGACATTTTGGAGCTGCACTGCCTGGGGGTGGGATCATACTGATGAGAATATGCAAATTTTTTCTCAGTAGTGGAACAATGGAGTGAAAAATGTGACTTCTAGTACCATTAAGGCACCACGAGAAACTTTATCTTGTTCATTCTCGATGTGTGCTCCTCACAATATTTGTTTCGTGAGTTCAGTATGGGTAGGACATGAAAGCACTGAGGGGAGGCTGAGTGAGAGTTCTATAAGGGTAGGACATGAAAGCGCTGAGGTGAGGCCGGGTGTGAGTTCTATAAGGGTAGGACATGATAGCACTGAGGGGAGGCCGGGTGTGAGTTCTATAAGGGTAGGACATGATAGCACTGAGGGGAGGCTGGGTGTGAGTTCTATAAGGGTAGGAAATGAAAGCACTGAGGTGAGGCTGGGTGTGAGTTCTATAAGGGTAGGACATGAAAGTACTGATGGGAGGCTGGGTGTTAGTTCTATAAGTTTAGGAAATGAAAGCACTGAGGGGAGGCTGGGTGTGAGTTCTATAAGGGTAGGACATGAAAGCACTGAGGTGAGGCCGGGTGTGACTTCTATAAGGGTAGGATATGATAGCACTGAGGGGAGGCTGGGTGTGAGTTCTATAAGGGTAGGACATGATAGCACTGAAGGGAGGCTGGGTGCGAGTTCTGTAACGGTAGAACATGAGAGCACTGAGGGGAGGACATGAAAGCACCGATGGGAGGCTGGGTGCAAGTTCTGTAAGGGTAGGACATGAGAGCACTGAAGGGAGGACATGAAAGCACCGATGGGAGGCTGGGTACAGGTTCTGTAAGGGTAGGACATGAAAGCATCGAGGGGAGGCTGGGTGAGAGTTCTGTAAGGGTAGGATATGAAAGTACTGAGGGGAGGCCGGGTGTAAGTTCTATAAGGGTAGGATATGAAAGTACTGAGGGGAGGCCGGGTGTAAGTTCTATAAGGGTAGGATATGAAAGTACTGAGGGGAGGCCGGGTGTAAGTTCTGTAAGGGTAGAACATGAAAGCACTGAGGGGAGGCTGGGTGTGAGCTCTGTAAGGGTAGGGCATGAAATCACTGAGGAGAGGCTGGGTGTGAGTTATTTAAAGGAATAGTAATACTTGTTTTAACTTTATTTTATTTTGTAGGCATTAAAAAAACATGAAGAACAATATAAGTCTTATCTCTCAAACCTTTATGGTTTAAGAGATATTCACAAGCAAAGTTTCCCCTCCCGCCCTTTTTACCTAGTGTAAGTCATCTCTTCTCAGATGTGGAATCCAGTCCATAGACCAGACAGATAACAGCAAGGGACAATCTTCTTCCTATGAGAACAATGAAAGCCCTGCCCCTTTTACCTAGTGTAAGCCATCTCTTCTCAGATGTGGAATCCAGTCCATAGACCAGACAGATAACAGCAAGGGACAATCTTCTTCCTATGAGAACAATGAAAGCCCTGCCCCTTTTACCTAGTGTAAGACATCTCTTCTCAGATGTGGAATCCAGTCCATAGACCAGACAGATAACAGCAGGGGACAATCTTCTTTATATGAAAACAATGAAAGCCCTGCCCCCCTTGACAAGCTTTTCAGGTTTTACCCTTATCTTAATTGAAGATTGTCCCTCTGTGCAATCTACCTGGTCACCTCCCTTCTGCTTTGGCTGAACAGTGTTACATCAGTAAAAGGGGCGGGAGGGGGAAACATTGTAATTGAATTACTCCTGAACTACAACTCTGACAGAATTGAAATAACACTCTCCAAAGTCCAAATACTATGATGATTAATTAGAGCTGCTTTTATTATGAAACATTACTATCCCTTTAAGGGTAGAACTTAAAAACACCAAAGGGAGGCTGGCTGTGAGGTCTATAAGGGTAGGATATGAAAGCACTGAGGGGAGGCTGGGTGTGAGGTCTATATGTGTAGGACATGAAAGCACTGATGGGAGGCTGGATGTGAGTTCTATTAAGGTAGGACATGATAGCACTGAGGGGAGGTTGGGTGTGAGTTCTATTAAGGTAGGACATGAAAGCACTGAGGGGAGGCTGGATGTGAGTTCTATAAGGGTAGGACATGAAAGCACTGAGGGGAGGCTGGGTGTGAGTTCTATAAGGGTAGGATATGAAAGCACTGAGGGGAGGCTGGATGTGAGTTCTATAAGGGTAGGACATGAAAGCACTGAGGGGAGGCTGGGTGTGAGGTCTATAAGGGTAGGACATGAAAGCACTGAGGGGAGGCTGGGTGTGAGTTCTATAAGGGTAGGACATGAAAGCACTGAGGGGAGGCTGGGTGTGAGGTCTATAAGGGTAGGACATGAAAGCACTGAGGGGAGGCTGGGTGTGAGTTCTATAAGGGTAGGACATGAATGCACTGATGGGAGGCTGGATGTGAGTTCTATAAGGGTAGGACATGAAAGCACCGAGGGGAGGCTGGGTGTGATTTCTATAAGGGTAGGATATGAAAACACCGAGGGGAGGCTGGATGTGAGTTCTATAAGGGTAGGACATGAATGCACTGAGGGGAGGCTGGATGTGAGTTCTATTAAGGTAGGACATGATAGCACTGAGGGGAGGCTGGATGTGAGTTCTATTAAGGTAGGACATGAAAGCACTGAGGGGAGGCTGGGTGTAAGTTCTATAAGGGTAGGACATGAATGCACTGAGGGGAGGCTGGGTGTGAGTTCTATAAGGGTAGGACATGATAGCACTGAGGGGAGGCTGGGTGTGAGTTCTATAAGGGTAGGACATGAATGCACTGAGGGGAGGCTGGGTCTAAGTTCTATAAGGGTAGGACATGAAAGCACTGATGGGAGGCTGGGTGTGAGGTCTATATGGGTAGGATATGAAAGCACTGAGGGGAGGTTGGGTGTGAGTTCTATAAGGGTAGGATATGAAAGCACTGAGGGGAGGCTGGATGTGAGTTCTATAAGGGTAGGACATGAAAGCACTGAGGGGAGGCTGGGTGTGAGGTCTATAAGGGTAGGACATGAAAGCACTGAGGGGAGGCTGGGTGTGAGTTCTATAAGGGTAGGACATGAAAGCACTGAGGGGAGGCTGGGTGTGAGTTCTATAAGGGTAGGATATGAAAGCACTGAGGGGAGGCTGGGTGTGAGTTCTATAAGGGTAGGACATGAAAGCACTGAGGTGAGGCTGGGTGTGAGTTCTATAAGGGTAGGATATGAAAGCACTGAGGGGAGGCTGGGTGTGAGTTCTATAAGGGTAGGACATGAAAGCACTGAGGGGAGGCTGGGTGTGAGGTCTATAAGGGTAGGACATGAAAGCACAGAGGGGAGGCTGGGTGTGAGTTCTATATGGGTAGGATATGAAAGCACTGATGGGAGGCTGAGTGTGAGTTCTATAAGGGTAGGACATGAAAGCACTGAGGGGAGGCTGGGTGTGAGTTCTATAAGGGTAGGACATGAAAGCACTGAGGGGAGATTGGGTGTGAGGTCTATAAGGGTAGGATATGAAAGCACTGAGGGGAGATTGGGTGTGAGTTCTATAAGGGTAGGACATGAAAGCACTGAGGGGAGGCTGGATGTGAGTTCTATAAGGGTAGGACATGAAAGCACTGAGGGGAGGTTGGGTGTGAGGTCTATAAGGGTAGGATATGAAAGCACTGAGGGGAGGCTGGGTGTGAGTTCTATAAGGGTAGGACATGAAAGCACTGAGGGGAGGCTGGGTGTGAGTTCTATAAGGGTAGGACATGAAAGCACTGAGGGGAGGTTGGGTGTGAGTTCTATAAGGGTAGGACATGAAAGCACTGAGGGGAGGCTGGGTGTGAGGTCTATATGCGTAGGACATGAAAGCACTGAGGGGAGGCTTGGTGTGAGGTCTATAAGGGTAGGACATGAAAGCACTGAGGGGAGGCTGGGTGTGAGTTCTATAAGGGTAGGACATGAATGCACTGATGGGAGGCTGGATGTGAGTTCTATAAGGGTAGGACATGAAAGCACTGAGGTGAGGCTGGGTGTGAGTTCTATAAGGGTAGGATATGAAAGCACTGAGGGGAGGCTGGATGTGAGTTCTATAAGGGTAGGACATGAAAGCACCGAGGGGAGGCTGGGTGTGAGTTCTATAAGGGTAGGATATGAAAACACCGAGGGAAGGCTGGATGTGAGTTCTATAAGGGTAGGACATGATAGCACTGAGGGGAGGCTGGGTGTAAGTTCTATAAGGGTAGGACATGAAAGCACTGAGGGGAGGCTGGGTGTGAGGTCTATAAGGGTAGGACATGAAAGCACTGAGGGGAGGCTGGGTGTGAGTTCTATAAGGGTAGGATATGAAAGCACAGAGGGGAGGCTGGGTGTGAGTTCTATAAGGGTAGGATATGAAAACACCGAGGGGAGGCTGGATGTGAGTTCTATAAGGGTAGGACATGAATGCACTGAGGGGAGGCTGGGTGTGAGTTCTATAAGGGTAGGACATGAAAGCACTGAGGGGAGGCTGGGTGTGAGTTCTATAAGGGTAGGACATGAATGCACTGAGGGGAGGCTGGGTGTGAGTTCTATAAGGGTAGGACATGAAAGCACTGAGGGGAGGCTGGGTGTGAGTTCTATAAGGGTAGGACATGAAAGCACTGAGGGGAGGCTGGGTGTGACTTCTATAAGGGTAGGACATGAAAGCACTGAGGGGAGGCTGGGTGTGAGTTCTATTAAGGTAGGACATGAAAGCACTGAGGGGAGGCTGGGTGTCAGTTCTATATGGGTAGGACATGAAAGCACTTATGGGAGGCTGGGTGTCAGTTCTATAAGGAACAAATATTGTGACGGGCACCCTTCAAGAACGAGTGATTCATCAAAACCACAGACGTACGTTTTGGCCTATGTGGGCCTCATCGGTGTGGTGCAGCTGATTCTCTCTAGGATCATGGAGATCAAGGGCCCATGCCTAGGATCCCCTTCCACTTAGTTAGACTAAGAAACAAATATTGTGATAAGCACCCATCGAGAACAAACAAGATAAAGAGTCTTGTCCTTAAGCGTAGTGGCCCCTAAATGGTGCTACAAGTCACATTTTTTACTCCCATGTGCCAGACTGGTCCCGCCCTCAGAAAATCCAGCTCTAAAATATCAGACAAATCATCTCTGCACAAGAAATTCAGCAAAACCACACATGTACATTTTGATATATGTGAGACTCATCAGTGTGGTGCAGCTGATTACCTTTAGGCATATGGAGAGCAAGGGCCCAGGCCTGGGATCTCCTTACACTTAGGGAGAGAAAGAAACAAATATTGTGATGAGCACCCATTGAGAACGAACAAGATAAAGTGTCTTGTCCTTAGGCATATTGGCCCCTCAATGATGTTACAAATCATTGTTTTTCACTCCCATGTGCCATTGCAGCGAGGAAACTTCCATATTCATATCAGACAGTCCAGCTCCAAAATGTCAGACAAATCCTCTACGCACGAGAGATTCAGCAAACCCACAGACGGACGGATATTTCCGACTATGTGGGCCACGTTGGTGTGTTGCCACTGATTCCCTCTAGGCACGTGGAGATCAAGGGCCCAGGCCTGGGATCACTTTCCACTTAGAGAGACTAAGAAACAAATATTGTGACGAGCATCCATCAAGATTAATTGATGATTAATCAGAGCTGTTGATGATTAATTAGAGCTGTTTTTATTATGAAACATTACTATCCCTTTAAGGGTAGAACTTAAAAACACCAAAGGGAGGCTGGCTGTGAGGTCTATAAGGGTAGGATATGAAAGCACTGAGGGGAGGCTGGGTGTGAGTTCTATAAGGGTAGGATATGAAAGCACTGAGGGGAGGCTGGGTGTGAGTTCTATAAGGGTAGGACATGAAAGCACTGAGGGGAGGCTGGGTGTGAGGTCTATAAGGGTAGGACATGAAAGCACTGAGGGGAGGCTGGGTGTGAGTTCTATAAGGGTAGGACATGAGAGCACTGAGGGGAGGCTGGGTGTGAGTTCTATTAAGGTAGGACATGAAAGCACTGAGGGGAGGCTGGGTGTGAGGTCTATAAGGGTAGGATATGAAAGCACTGAGGGGAGGCTGGGTGTGAGTTCTATAAGGGTAGGACATGAAAGCACTGAGGGGAGGCTGGGTGTGAGGTCTATAAGGGTAGGACATGAAAGCACTGAGGGGAGGCTGGGTGTGAGTTCTATAAGGGTAGGACATGAGAGCACTGAGGGAAGGCTGGGTGTAAGTTCTATAAGGGTAGGATATGAAAGCACTGAGGGGAGGCTGGGTGTGAGTTCTATAAGGGTAGGATATGAAAACACCGAGGGGAGGCTGGGTGTGAGTTCTATAAGGGTAGGACATGAAAGCACTGAGGGGAGGCTGGGTGTGAGGTCTATAAGGGTAGGACATGAGAGCACTGAGGGGAATCTGGAAAGGAGACAGTAATAAAGAACAGACAGGAGAAAATGGAGGGAAGACTGGACTAGAGAAAGGAGTAAGGGTACTAATGGGTGGATGGCTGGGAGATAGTAATAAGGGAAGGAGAGGAGTAGACTGAGAGGAGGTTGGATGGGAGATTGTACTAAGAGATAGACAGGAGAACAATGATGGAGATGAATGGGAGATAGCAATAAGGCTAGAACTGGAGAACACAGAGGTGAGGCTTGATGGGAGGTAATAAGGGAAGACAGGAGAACACTGAGGGGGGTCTGAATGGGAGGTAATAATAAGGGAGGAGAAGAAGAACACTGTGGGGAGGTCTGAATAAGAGTTAATAATAAGGGAGGACAAGAAGAACACTGTGGGGGGTCTGAATGGGTGGCTATGATAAGGGAGAACAGGAGAACACTGTGGGGTGCTGAATGGGTGGTAATAATAAGGGAAGACAGGAGAACACTGTGGGGGGCTGAATGAGTGGTAATAATAAGGGAAGACAGGAGAACACTGAGGAGGGCCTGAATGAGTTGTTATGATAAGGGAAGACAGGAGAACACTGAGGAGGGCCTGAATGGGTGGTAATAATAAGGGAAGACAGGAGAACACTGTGGGGGGCTGAATGGGAGGTAATGACAAGGGAGGACAGGGGAACACTGAGGGGGCCTGAATGGGTGGTAATAATAAGGGAGAACAGGAGAACACTGAAGGTGGACGGATACGAGATATTAATAAGGAAGTACAGGAGAACACTGAAGGGGCTGGATAGGAGATAGTAATAAGGGAGGACAAGAGAACACTCAGGGGGTTGGATAGGAGATAGTAATAAGGGAGGACAGGAGAACACTGAGGGGGTTGAATAGGAGATAGTAATAAGGAAGTACAGGAGAATACTGAAGGGGTTGGATAGGTGATAGTAATAAGGGAGGACAGGAGAACACTCAGGGGGTTGGATAGGAGATAGTAATAAGTGAGGACAGGAGAACACTCAGGGGGTTGGATAGGAGATAGTAATAAGGAAGGACAGGAGAACACTCAGGGGGTTGGATAGGAGATAGTAATAAGGGAGGACAGGAGAACACTGAGGGGGTTGGATAGGAGATCGTAATAAGGGAGGACAGCAGAACACTCAGGGGGTTGGATAGGAGATAGTAATAAGGGAGGACAGGAGAACACTCAGGGGGTTGGATAGGAGATAGTAATAAGGAAGTACAGGAGAACACTGAAGGGGTTGGATAGGAGATAGTAATAAGGGAGGACAGGAGAACACTCAGGGGGTTGGATAGGAGATAGTAATAAAGGAGGACAGGAGAACACTCAGGGGGTTGAATAGGAGATAGTAATAAGGAAGTACAGGAGAATACTGAAGGGGTTGGATAGGCGATAGTAATAAGGGAGGACAGGAGAACACTCAGGGGGTTGGATAAGAGATCGTAATAAGGGAGGACAGGAGAACACTCAGGGGGTTGTATAGGAGATAGTAATAAGGGAGGACAGGAGAACACTCAGGGGGTTGGATAGGAGATAGTAATAAGTGAGGACAGGAGAACACTCAGGGTAGTTTGTATAGAATAGTTTGTATGGAAGATGCAGGCTCTCTGTCTGGTGAGCTACCCATATCCCTTACTGGTTATTCCTCTGTAATCCTCATTATTACACAACAGAATGGATTAATCTCTCCAAAGAGGAGCAATTCTGGACTAAAACAACTGCACCATTGGGGTAAATTCTATTTTTCTGATCCGTTGAGTTCTAGATTTTCTGTAGCCAGGTAGTGCAATTACTAATACAGCCTGTAAAACGCTGATTATAAGGGGCTCAAAGGGGTTATCCCATGAACACCAGATCAATCTGTGACATATCACAGCACTCTGTGACATCATAACAGCACTCTGCGACATCACCACAGCACTCTGTGACATCACCACAGCACGATCTGCGTGAAGAATCATGGAGATTATGGAAGAGTAAAAGTACTAAGTATAGAGGGTAGAGAGAAGACTAAGGACTCAAATCAATAGGCAGCGTTAAAGAAAAAAAGTCCCGTCAGTAATTTTAAGTCACATATGTCTATGCTGTGACACACTACCGAACAGACGGGTCCTACATTTGCTCCAATTGGAAGCAATAACAAAGTAACTTAATTTGTGATTCAATGGCATGAGGTGGTTAGTAACACGGATTAAGGGAATCACTTTTATTGCTGAATATTACCACCTAGAAAATTTGGAGATGAGTCCCCTAACGTGCCCCCTAACGTGTGTGCCTAACACCGGCATGTCCCCTAATATGTGTGCCTCACACTGACATGTCCCCTAACGTGTGCCTAACGTGTGTGCATAACATGTGTGCCTAACCACAGACGTTTAAGTGAAATGTTAAAAAAGAATAAAAAAATGCTAAAGTACTGACCCCTACACTAGTGATCTATACACTAGAGATCCCTACACTATCAATCCCTACAACAGTGATCCCTACACTATCAATCCCTACAACAGTGACCCCTACACTAGTGACCACAGGGACCTCCATGCTCCGCGTTTGTTGCGCAACTTTCACTCTAAATATCCTCAGAAACCAAGACCCTCCAGCAGGGGAGGGGGTCTTTGAGAGGGGGGTACTATCACGGTCCCCGTGTTTTTTCTGTCAATCTTGGCTGTATACCTATGCATTGGAGGAAGCTGACTGGCCCGCCCAGGATGTTCCTTTATATGCTGGAGGTTGGGCACTTGTCAGTTGCCCTTTCGTGGTGTTCCTGTTCCTACGCTTTGTTGCTAGTTCCAGTATCTCCTGTGTACCGACCCGGCTTGCCTGACTACTCTGCGGTTCCTGCTCCGTGATCTGACCCGGTTCTGGCTGACGACCCTGCTCCGTGATCTGACCCGATTCTGGCTGAAGACCCTGCTCCGTGATCTGACTCGATTCTGGCTGAGGACCCGACTTCGTGATCTGACTCGTTGCTGGCTGCTGAATCTGCTCCGTGATTGACCTGCTTCTCGTTGGTGAAGTCTGCTGCTGTCCGGTTCCTGTTCCGGTGTTCCAGTACTCTGCAGTCGCTCCGGCGACATTCTGAACTGTATAGAGACTCACTGTTTCTCTCTCTCGGCAGTAAGCTGTGACCTAGGGTACTCTGCCTTATGCTGGTTGCTGTCACTCCTTCTCATACCGAACCACTTAACCCGTGCGGTGCCATTGGTCTCCGTGGTGTGCCTTCCGTAATATCCAAGTATCTGGTTAACTGCTGAGCCACTTATTGGTGTTCCTCTCTGTATCTTACGAGCTCCCTCTGTGCACCGACGGCCGGGGCTCGGTGTCTGTTTGTCCGCTCGCTACAGTAGTAGCTGCACCGGAGGGGTGCTCTGGCTCCGGCCTATTCACGATAGAGGATACGCTTTCAAGCCGCACCTCCAGTGCGCCGGCTCCATACAGCTTGTGCAGTAACCTTCACTGTGGCATCCAAGGGGTGTCCAGGCCCCATCTGTTTGGCACTCGCAGGGTTATTACGTAAACTAGTAAGGGCGTTTATGGTTCTGGTTTCCAGCACTGGCAGTAATATTCCCAGACAGCCCACGGAGGTGGTATTGGTTCAGCTTTGGTCATAAGGTCGCAGTCCGATTTCCACGTGAGAGTGTATTCAGTCAGACACCATTTCTATCATTACTTGCTAGAGACTGTTCGATATATCCTGGGCGTTGGCCTATCCTGATCCTTTCTGCTGTTGTGCACCTATTAACCCTTAGGGGTTATTCTCCATTATATCATTGTGTGCATTCACTTGTCAGTGTTACCATTACTGTTATTCTTGTACTGGCCCGTAGGGGCACTATTTTACTATCAAGTTCAATAAAACTGTGTTTTTACTTCATAACCTGGTCTGTGTGTCAGAAAACCGTAACATCTATACACTAGAGATCCCTACACTAGTGATCTATACACTATCAATCCCTACAACAGTGATCTATACACTATCAATCCCTACAACAGTGACCCCTACACTAGTGATCTATACACTAGAGATCCCTACACTAGTAATCTATACACTATCAATCCCTACACTAGTGATCCCTACACTATCAATCCCTACACTAGTGATCCCTACACTAGTGATCCCTACACTATCAATCCCTACACTAGTGATCCCTACACTAGTGATCCCTACACTATCAATCCCTACACTAGTGATCCCTACACTAGTGATCTATACACTAGATATACCTACACTACTGATCCATACACTAGAGATCCCTGCACTAGAGATCCCTACACTACTGATCCATACACTAGATATACCTACACTAGTGACCCCTACACTAGTGATCTATACACTAGTGACCCCTGCACTAGTGACCCCTACACTACTGATCCCTACACTAGTGACCCCTATACCAGTGACCCCTACAGTACTGACCCATACACTAGTGACCCCTACACTAGTGACCCCTGCACTAGTGAGGGACATATTGATAGCCACATATCACATATCAGTACATCCACAGTATCCCAACAATATGTGTATAAAAAAAAACAAAAATAGTTAAGCCTTTGAGTGTCAGTGGGGTATGCAACACAATACACAGCATTGCATACCCCACTGGAACGCAAAGGGTTAATCCCCCCAAAACTAAGGCCATACAATTAAAATGAACACTTACCTGTAATCCTGAAGTCCAGCGGGGTCTTCTGCACCCTGGTCTTCCTCTTTAATTCTCCTCCTGTAATCTATCTTCTTCTCATCTTCATCTGTGCTCTTCTCTAATCTTCTTCCAACTCAGTGATTCACCTGTAAAGAAAAATATAATTAATAAAATCAATCTATCCTTAACGTTACACTGCCATCACCTCTGCCACCGATGATTTGTGGCAAAAAAGAACAAAAAACCCTCCTTGTACCTTTAGGCCTGATTCCCGATCTGCACTGACAGAAGTTTTAATAGGTACTGCCTTTTATATGGACCCGTTTCAAAATGCTTGCCACGTTCCCATTGGCTGAGATGTGGGGTTACACAGGGCACAGAACGTGACCTGCAGTAATCACGCCTCCCATCCAATCAGCTTCCAGCACATTTAGTCATCCCTCCAGTTATACACTGATCAGCTGGGAGGTGTGGTTACCACAGGGCACGCTCCATGCCTTGTGTATCCCCACATCACAGCCAATGGAAGAGTAGGAAACATTTTGAATAGGCACAAGCCATATAAAAAGCAGTCCCTGTTCAAATTTCCCTCAATTGACACTGGGCAATGGCCCGATAGGTACAAAGAGGGTTTTTTTGTTCTTTTTACTGCTGCCACTGCCTCCAGTATCAGCTGCATCAGCAGTGTAACTTTAAGGATAGATTGATTTAATAAGTATATTTTTGCTTCACAGGTGAAACACTACATTCACAGAAGAAAAATGAAGAAGCGCATAGATGAAGATGGAGATGACAGATGGAGCCGGAGATAACAGATGGAGATGGAGATGACAGATGAAGATGGAAATGTCAGATGAAGATGGAGATAACAGATGGAGATGACAGATGGAGATGACAGATGGAGATGACAGATGGAGATGGAAATGTCAGATGAAGATGGAGATGACAGATGGAGCCGGAGATGACAGATGGAGACGGAGATGACAGGTGAAGATGGAGATGACAGGTGAAGATGGAGATGACAGGTGAAGATGGAGATGACAGATGACGATGGAGATGACAGATGGAGATGGAGATGACAGATGAAGATGGAAATGTCAGATGAAGATGACAGATTAAGAAGAAGAGAGTAGAAGATGACAGATGACAGATGAAAATAGAGATGACAGATGGAGCCGGAGATGACAGATGAAGATGGAGATGACAGATGGAGATGGAGATGACAGATGAAGATGGAGATGACAGATGGACAGATGAAGATGGAAATGTCAGATGAAGATGACAGATTAAGAAGAAGAGAGTAGAAGATGACAGATGAAAATGATAGATTACAGAAGAAGAATTAAAGAGGAAGACGAGGGTGTAATATATTAGGACTCCATGTAAAGTTCCAGCTATAGGTGATAGGATACTGTTAGGACTAGTATAGATCCACTGTATTGTTCATGTGTGGGGCCAATGGGGGGGTTCAATGTTTGGGAGGGTGATTGGAGCTCGCTCTTGGGGTTTTACACTGTGTGGCATTAGCTGGTGTCCTTTCATGTTCCCATTTTTCACATTTAGTGTGAGTTATGGGACTAAAAAAAACACAATGGCTGTTGGCTCTGTGTCCCAGTGCTAGTCATGGTTCACGGTGAAAGGGCAATTGAATTCTGATGGGACCTCTGTGTGTACCGTTCAGTGTTGCTTTTTTGCCCTACCATGTGTTTTACCGGTGGGATTTGGATGAAGCCCCAAGTCCAGCTAGCAGAGACTGTCCAGTCTGTTCTACTAAAATTAAAATTTTATGACCTTACACTATACGTGGATCATAGGGTAGCTGGTTTGCTTCAGAATTGCATCACGTTTCTTTAAAGATGAGGCCTAATCGATCATATTCCTCAGGGCAAAGAAGTGCAATTCTGGAGCAAACAACTTCACCATAAGAGTATGAAATGAGCCACATGAATACTAGAGATGTCCCAATATGATGCAGATGGTCAAGTCCAGAACTTTTCTTCATTAACGTGATGAATAAAAGCTGAGGTGGAGATATCGGTACTTACGTGAACAGGGCGCAGAGGGAGGGTCCACAGTGGAGCGATAAAAATTCTCATCACATTGGCACAACTGGGCAGCAAGGGTATCAGAGTGGCTAAATGGGGGGCACTGCGAACAGAGCTGGTCACCAGGGAAGGACTTGTAGTAACCGAGATCACAAGCTGGAAAAATCCAGAGAGAGAGAGACGTCAACCAATCAAAATAGTAATTATAATAAAAATATATAGTACATTCTTGTGTATAAGAATCATAATATACACACACACACATATATCTATATATATACATACATATACACAGTCGTGTGATAGAAAGTCCACCCTCTTTGAATTATATGGTTTTACGTATCAGGACATAATGACAATCATCCGTTCCTTAGCAGGTCTAAATATTAGGTAAATACAACCTCAGATGAACAACAGCACATGACATATTACATTGTGTCATTATTTATTTAACAAAAATAAAGCCAAAATGGAGAAGCCATGTGTGAAAAACGAAGTATACCCTTACTGCTTCCATAGGAATACTAAGTAGCAGACAGGTGCTGCTAATCAATTAATTGATCATCACCTAGTGTTACACGTCTATAAAAGCTGAAGTGTGAGCAGTTTTCTGGTCTGGAGCATTCAGGTGTGTGTTATCACAATTACAGGGAGGAAAGACATCAGCAATGATCTCAGAGAAACTATTGTTGCTGCCCATCAATCTGGGAAAGTTTATAAGGCCATTTCCAAACTATTTAAAGTCCATCATTCTATAGTGAGAAAGATTATTCAAAAGTGGAAAACAGTTGCTAATCTTCCCAGAAGTGGACTCCCAGCAAATTCACCCCAAGGTCAGACCGTGCAATGCTCAGATAAATTGCAAAAATCCCAAGAGTTACATCTCAGACTCTACAGGCCTCAGTTAGCATGTTAAATGTTAAAGTTAAAGTGCATGACAGTACAGTTAGAAACAGACTGAACAAGTACGATTTGTTTGGAAAGGTTGCCAGGAGAAAGCCTCTTCTCTCTAAAAAGAACATGACAGCATAAATAAATAAAAGAAGACTTTGTGCCTGGCAAAACACACCCGGGGCGGCAGGAAGGAAGAGTTACTGCTCTCGTTGGGTGAGTCAATGGGGGTGTGATTTTTGGCCCACCCCCACTATCCATCCCGCCCACCACTATCTAAGGCTGAAAAAAAAATGGCTGCTTCTCACTCCTACACCACAAACACACACACACACACACCACCCACACACTGGCAGACACATTCACACATATACACACACTCATACAGAGACACACACACACACGCACTCTGAGCAGCTGAGGATGATGAGAACTATGTTCCATCTATAGCTGGAAGGTCATGGTCCAAATCTGTATTATGCATCAGGGTTCTCAGCACATAGATACAAGGTTATGGGCTCGCTACAATAAACCACTCATATGCAGCTTCTTCATTCCCTGTCTGTGACCCTGCACAGTCCTGCCAATTACTACAAGTGAGCCGATTTCTAACCAATCAGCAGGCAGGATGCTGGGAGCTGACTTGCTAGCACAGAGAAGCTGGGAAAGTGGAACAACGGCAGAGACATGATCAGGCAGTGCAGAGCAAGGCTTCAGCTGAGCTGGTAAATGTCAGAGACACGGGTGTGACTGTATTTATATATTGCACAAAGAGAGAGAAAGAGAGCAGATTGTCTGTCTGTCTGTCTGTCTGTCTGTAAGTAGAGGTGCCAGTTCCTGCAATCTCCATGCTGTACATAGCTCACTGTATAGCATGTATGACAAACTATTTATATATGGTCTGGCACTGTATAGTATACAGTCTGCATGTGTCTGTGTATAAGGACTGGCACTATACAGTATAGGAGGTACAGTCCCTGTTTGAGACACAAATCCCTCTGCTCCTCTATTTAGGAGATCACACTGTGTGGTGTATATACCAGTGTATCAGATTGCTCCACATCAATAAAACCCACAGTAATGTGGGTATAAACTTCTGTATATATCTTATAATTTAGTCTGTGTAAAAATACTTTCATCTTCTTCTAAAGCATTCACTTACACAGAGTAACTTAACCATTTCAATGCCAGAGGGGTATGCAATGCATTGCTTACCCCCTGGCACTCAAAGGGTTGAAAATCCTCTAAAATACACCACCAGCCACACCCCCAGTAACACCACCTAAAACACAAGTGTCCCTCTTTGGCCATGTGAAATGCTGGGAGGTATGTTACTTACACTGCTCACACTGTATGTATGTATGTTCTGATTTGCATCTGTGTGTCACTGTTTGTGTATGTCAGTGCACGTGTGTGTATGTATGTGTGTTGCATGCGTCTCTGTGTATAACTGTGTGTCCCCCTGTATATGTGTGTGTTTGCACATGTGTCTGTGTATCACTGTGTGTACCTTTCTGACATACACACTACATCATATTTCATTATCATAACGTTTATTAAAAAACAAAACAAAACATTGCATAACATTACAGGCAACTCTGTCTCACATTGCTAATATCTCTCTCTCTCTCTATATATATATCTATATATCTATATATCTATATCTATATATATCTATATATCTATATCTATATATATCTATATATATCTATATATATCTATATATATCTATATATATCTATATAT
The DNA here is from genome assembly GCA_037306005.1 of Rhinophrynus dorsalis. Classification (NCBI taxonomy): domain Eukaryota; kingdom Metazoa; phylum Chordata; class Amphibia; order Anura; family Rhinophrynidae; genus Rhinophrynus; species Rhinophrynus dorsalis. Next base: position 137,366 of record JBBDGT010000449.1, on the reverse strand, counting down.
ATATATATATATATATATATATATATATATATATATATATATATATATAGTGTAGAGGCTGGGAAGCACTCTCGCTTAATGATGTCCAGTGGCCTGGGTGCTGATTTCAAAGCCACAATCATATTCCAGTGTCTAAAAGTAAAAAGAGCACTCACAGGACTTTAACATGCGTAGCCGAAATGTTGACTCATAAATTTAAGTATTTTTAAGTCCTGTGAGTGCTCTTTTTACTTTTAGACACTGGAATATATATATATGTATATATATATATATATATATATATATATATAAAGCAAGGTGGGCACTCCATAATCTGTATCGCAGGAACAACTAGTATGCTCAGTGCTGCTTGAAAGCAATTTGTAAAGATAATGTTTGGATGAAAACCGTCATCATGAAGCAAGCGCACTCCTGGGTCTATATTCAAAAAACATTTAAGTGAAAAGATCAATGTTCCAACCCCCTTGGGGGCCTTTATCAAGACAAGATTATTATTCAAACACTGAATTTTAATACAGTTCTCCACTCTCGCTCAAACACCACGAGGCAAGCGTGACGGGGACACCGTGGGTACTGGAATGCACAGCTGTGGACCGCACCAAGTCTTAACTCTTGCGGTGTCACTGTCTGTCCCAAACATCCCGTTGGTGCAGCTGTTAACTCTCTCACCCCAGCGCTTGGCAGGAGCGGATACAAAGAATCAAAGCCTCACAGTGAAGACATTGTAACAAAATAATAATAAAATGATAAAGAATAAAGTGAAAACAATATCTGAGAAATACACTGGTGTCTAACCCAAGCGGAGAGACGATCCGCATCCAGCAAGGCACAAGGCACACAAATTACAAGACGAAAGCCTATCACATCGTAAAACATCGCATGTAACACATATACAAAAAGCAACGTTTATCAGCTAGTATGGTCAAATTGTACAAGGATCGAGCAGAGTTCTTAGTGAAGTCATAATCACCTTGTCAAGTTATTTAATATCATCCAACACCCATGAAGGGGTCATCCATAACAGTATTAGTGATTCCCATATATACATGTGCAGATAAATGTGCTGCTTGTATCATGGAGGATTGTCCAGTCGCAGAGGCACGTGTTCCTTGAAGTATTCGGAATTGGAGCTTCTTAATGACTTTGCCTATAGGTTTCATCTTGTTTTTATTAAGATCTGTACACATTTCTTGACTCTGATTAGCAATCTACCTTTGTTACCCTGGTTTTGGACGGCTGGACTGGTGCGACGCGACACATGGATGTGGAACGCTTCCTGGCATTCAGCATAAATGAGATGACTCCATCCGAGAGACTCTGTCTGGCCAATTTTTGCTGTTCAATTTCCAGGCTGCAAGGTGTAGATTGAGCACATCTGGGTGGAGAACAGGACCCTGGGACAGGAGATCCTCCCTGTAGGGAAGGATCCATGGGTCTTGGACCGCATGCATCTTCAAAAGAAGGAACCAAGGTCGTTGTGGCCAAACTGGAATGATGGCTAGAACAGATGTTCCCTCCTGCCTGATCTTCTCCAACACTCTGGGAATCATAGGAATGAGGGGAAATATGTACCCATCTTTGTTCTACCAAAGGTGTGCTAAGGCATCCATCCCCAGTGATTCCGAGCAGTATGTCCTGCTGAAGAATATGGTTACTTTCCAATTCACCCGAGTGGCCATGAGGTCTATTGTTGGAAGACCCCATTTCTGGACTATCATTCCAAATATCTCTGAGTTCAAGGTCCAGGAACCTGGATCCAACTGTGTGCGGCTCAGGAAGTCTGCATGGATATTGGTTTACCCTGGAAGATATACCGCTGTGAGGAGGACTGAATGGGTAATTGCCCAAGTTAGTATGGGCTTCACTTCCTGCAAAAGCACACTGCTCCATGTCCCTCCCTGCTTCCTGAGGTAGGCTGCTGCTGAGACATCGTCTCTCCTGATCTGGACTGGATGTCCTGCCAGGAGAGCAGAGGAGTGATGGACTGCTTCCAGAATCGCTCTTAGCTCCAGGATGTTGGAGGGTAAGGTTCTGAATGTGTCTGGCCATAGACCTTGGGCCAGGTGACTGTTGCATGTTGCCCCCCATCCTTTTGAACTGGCATCCGTTGTGAGGATGATCCATGAGATGTCCCCCAGTGGAAGACCCTGGCAAAGGTTGTGGTGACTGCCACCATGAGAGATCTTCTAGAACGGACTGGGGAATGATGATGGTCCGGTCGAGGGAGTCTAGGTAGCCATCCCATTGGTGCAGCAAAGCCAGCTGTAGGGGTCTCATCTGCCATTTGGCCCACCTTACTGCTGGAATTGAGGCGGTCATGAGGCCCAGCATCTTCATACACTGTCTGGCTGAGTGATGATTACTCTGCCTGAACATAGCAACATGCTGGGATATATGATGTACCTTCTCTGTTGGCAAGGAGACTTTTGCTGGCAGGGTCTCGAATCTTACCCCCAAGAAGATCATGTCTCTTGTGGGAAGCATTTGGCTTTTTGTGTAACTGATAATCCAACCTGTTTGAGACAAAAAGTTGATTTCAAGATCTCTGTGCGCGATTAGTAGCTTGTATGATTATGATAGGATCAATACATCGTCCAGATAATGCAAGATTCGTAGCCCTTTGTTTTGTAATTCTGCAGTCAGGGGTCGTAGGATCTTTGTAAAGGTCCCAAATGGCAGGCAGGTAAATTGGAAGTGTTGCTCTTCTACAGTAAATCGAAGGAACCGTTGGTGACATGGGGGGAGCGGAATGTGTAGATATGCTTCCTGCAGGTCCAAGGAAATCATCCAGTCTAGCGGAAGAACCTGCTTGATGATGGTGTTTACGGATTCCATCTGGAAATGTCTGATGCTTAAGTGACTGTTTAGGTATTTGAGATCCAAGATAGGATGAATATCCCCTGAACGCTTCTGGACAAAAAAGAGGATTGAATAGATGCCCTGGCCTTGTTCTCTTTCTGGGACTCTGGAGATAGCTTTTTGTTGAAGAACAAATTACTGAAGGAGCCTGTCCTTTTGATTATCTTTTGGTAATGGTGAGCTTCTGAAGAGGTCTCTTACTAAATTTAAGCCGAATTCTAGAGTGTATCCTGAAGCAATGGTCTGCAGGACCCAAATGTCTGAAACAATTGTGGGAAAAAGTGTTGCAGATGACCACCGACTTGCCCTGTTTGGACCTGTACACTGTCAGAACTTAGGCGTGGGTTTAAATGCATCCTGGGAGCGGGTTTTGAAGGTATGAAAGAAATTAGTCTGTCCTCCCTTCCAGGCCTGTGATCTGGATGACTCTTTCCCTGGTCTGTAGAAGCGAGATTCACGAAAGGAGGGATGAGCCCTTTGGGTTTTGCAGTTTTGTCCAAAATCATTCCGTCTGTTCTTTTTGTCTTACGGAAGGAATATGCTCTTGCCTCCTGATGCCCTTTTGATAATATTATCTAGAGCATCACCAAATAGCATCCCAGGGGTAAAAGGTAATGTGCATAGATTAAATTTGGAAGGATAATCCGCATTCAAAGATCGTAACCAGTGTGCTCGTCTGACTGCGACTGCTAAATACATTGCAAGTGACTGAATTTTCACCAGGTCAATAGAAGATTCAACAAGGAATTCAACAGCTGTTTTGATTTCTACTAGGGTGTCTATAATGGCCCGCCGACTGTCTCTCTGGAGGATGGCTTGTTCAGTAATATCCAGTCAAATCTTCATGTCCCTGGAAATTGAGGTTAGGGCTACCGCTGGCTTACATGCGGAGCCGATGGAAGTGAAGATGCGTTTTGAATCATTATCTAGACACCTGTCTAAAGGATCTCTGAAGGAAAATGCGTAATCTAGTGGAAGAGTGGTTTTTTGGGCAAGATGAACAACCGCAGCATCTACCTTAGGTGCCTGGTCCCAGAGATGGCAGTCCAGATCAGAAAAGGGTTACATCCATTGAAGTCTGTTTGTGGGTTTGAATCTTCTACCCGTTTTCTGCCATTTGGTAATGATAACTTCCTTCACCACTTCATGCAGAGGAAAAGTGGCGGACTTCTTTTTGTGGGAGGAGAACATGCGATCCTTGGAACCTTTATCCGTTGTTTCTGCTGGGTTCAAGGATGGTCTCACGGCTTTAATTAAGGGCTCCACAAGGGCTACATCAAAGTCTAGAGGTTCTTCAGACTCCTCCTCTTCTTCTGAAGAAAATGCTGGGACCAGAACTTTGGAATGTTCAACCACTGATTCATCAGATGAGGAAAGTATTTCCCCCTGATCTACTGAGCTCTGTCTCTTGTGCGGATGAGATGTGGAAGCCTCTTGTATACTTTGAACCACTGTCTGCTTAATAATGGAAGAAATGTCAGCTGATGTGGAATCTCTGGCTAAATCCAACCAGCAAACATTACAGAACTTCTTTCCTTCCATAGCATCTCTATTGCAGGAAAAGCATTCACGTGGTCTTGCTGGAGAGGCAGACATACTCCGGAGAGCCGTATCATCCGCAGAGCTGGAAAGACATGAAAACAGTCCCATCAGCTTCCTCACTCTTTTTAAAATAAAGTCTGTAAGCAGACATACCCTATATTTTTAGATTGCAATATATTTTGCAGCGGGTCAAGGGCCATGGCACAATCTAAACAGGTATGCCAAAAGACCATAGTAAGCAAAGAATGAATGAAACAGAGAAAGAGGAAAATCCCCCCCCCAAAAAAAACAAAAATCAAAACACTAACCTGAAGCAAAGAAGGCAAAGAATAGGGCAGCAAAAGGCAGTAATGCAAATAACTAAGACAAAGCACAAGACAGACTCAAAGGGCTGCATAGAACAGAAGAAAACAAGACTTACCTGGCTAAAAGCCTTTCCTAAGCAGGGCTGGATTTACATCTCAGGAGCCTGTAGGCACAGAACTCTGAAGCGCCCCCCCCCCCCATTGGCCATCTCCACTGGACACCTCCACAATGCTCCTACTCTCCACATTGCCCCCATCATCTCCATATTGCCCTCACATTGCCCCATCAGCTCCAACTTGCCCCCCATCAGCTGCACATTGCCCCCACCATCTCCATATTGCCCTCACATTGCCCCCTTAGGCTCCAACTTGCCCCCACCATCTCCATGTTGCCCTCACATTGCCTCTCCCCATTGTCCGTTTCCTACCTCCCCCCATTGTCCGTTTTCTACCTCCCTGGCAGGAGATCTGTCATCTGTGCCTCCTTTGGCACAGTCAGTTCTGTAAGTGCTGGAACTCCCGCCCGGTCTCCTATTCAGGAATACAGAGCGCTGGGAGATGATGTCATGATGATGTCATCTCCCAGCGCTCTGCATTCCTAAAGAGCCGATGAGGGAGCGCAGTACTTACAGGACTGTGCCAAAGGAGGCACAGACCTGTCCTGCCAGGGAGGTAGGAAATAGACAATGGGGGGGGGCAATGTGAGGGCGACATGAAGTGGGCGCAGGTGCAGCCAGCGAGGTGGCTTTTTTTTTTTAAAGAATAAAAAAAGAAAAAAAAAAGAATCCCAATGGCAGGCGCCCCTCGGTGGAGTGCGCCTGTAGGCAGGTGCCTACTTTGCCGTATGGCAAATCCGGCCCCGTTCCTAAGGCTTCTGCTACTTCAAATTTGCCGGGCCTGTTGCTGATTGGCTAGACTCGATGCAATGACGTCATCGCGTCTACAGGGACTCTGTAGAGCCGAATAGAGAGGGACGCCCGCCCCCCCGCCACAGAAAGGGGCCCTCCAGCTTACTCACTGACGGGAGGGACTTACTGGAAGCTCCGGTCTCCAGAGAGTGATAGACCTAGCTCCGGTAACGAATCTAAGATCCAGGTAAGCCTGAAAGAAAAATGTTTCCACAGAACATGGGAAGCTCCTGCCGGTGGACAGGAAACAAAAAAGACTAAAGGGAGATGGAGGATTAGGAGTTCTATGGAGCCTTGGGAAGTTTCCTGTTTCCGGATACTTGAAGGGTTAACCCTTTGGGGACGGCTGCCATGTAGTGACCAGGGAAACATTATTGCAAGCATTGCTCTCCCGTGCTCTTTGCTTTTGATGATGCCATGTAATGCACCAGATTAATCCAGCATTCCTTTTCCATGTTGTGCCTTTTCTTTATTTGCACTATTGTTCTCTTACAGTGTGCCGATTTCTGACTTGAATGAATGAATGAATATATTTATTTATATAGCGCCACAAGGGGAGCTTTATAATTTCAGGGGTTAAACAATACAGGGTTACAGGTGCTTTGTAGAGTGAAACATTGGGTCCGAGGTCTCTGCCCGAAAGCTTACAATCTAAAGTGGTAATGGGAGACATACAGAGTACATTAGGGTCAAGTGCAGAATGCAGTGCTAGTTCTGGTGATGATAGAGGACATCAGTAATGTAAATAATGTATAAGAGCGTTCATTGTACAACATCAGTGCCTTCTAGCATGTTGAGATTTTATCCAAGAGGTGCACTTGCCAGGCAGATCTGTCTTTCCACACACCCATGAGGTTGCACGATGCACACACAACTCTGCCGGTGGTGTCTGAGCGTGGCTAGGGGACTTCGGCACTTCTGCGGGGTGATCTGCCTGTGGGTTGACAGCTCGCCGCACTGTTGGTTGGTGAGGTAGGGTGGTGCCACCCATGGAGGGATCTATGTTGGGCACATTATACCTATTTTTTATAGTTGTGTACTATGTTTATGTTCGGTTATTGCATGTCCCATGTCAGTGTTTGAAGCAGACCCATCTACTTCCACAATTGTGATGTACTACAGATTGCTTGTTCTTTTAACTCTATGATAGGACTCCATAGTGTCTACGTGATGTAGCACATGTAGAGCCAGGGGTATTTCACGGATCAGGACCTTGGATTTGATATATCCCTTTTCTAATGGATCTTCCAGACCTTTCACCATGCCCTAAGATCAGACTCTGTGATGTCTACTGTAATGCAGCACACGTAGAGCCAAGGTGCTTTGGTTCGATTTTACTAACATGCCTATATGTGAATATTTAATCGGTTTACCCACACAATAACCCTATGGGTTTGGAGTTACAATGACATCATGCTCCTAGAGTTGGGAAATTCAATACCACCTCTGATGGGTGGCAGACACATGCCTCTGCGACTGGACAATCCTCCGTGATACAAGCAGCACATTTATCTGCATATGTATATATAGGCATCACTAATACTGTTTTGGATGACACCCTCCATGGGTGTTGGATGATATTAAATAACTTGACAAGGCGATTATGACTTCACTAAGAACTCTGCTCGATCCTTGTACAATTTGACCATACTAGCTGATAAACGTTCTTTTTTGTATAAGGGTTACATGCGATGTTTTACGATGTGATAGGCTTTCGTCTTGTAATTTGTGTGCCTTGTGTCTTGCTGGATGCGGATCGTCTCTCCGCTCGGGTTGGATACCAGTGTACTTCTCAGATAAGGTATTGTTTTCACTTTATTCTTTATCATTTTATTATTATTTTGTTACAATGTCTTCACTGTTAGGCTTTGATTCTTTGTGTCCACTCCTGCCAAGCGCTGGGGTGAGAGAGTTAACAGCTGCACCAACGGGATGTTTGGGACAGACAGTGGCACCGCAAGAGTTAAGACTTGGTGCGGTCCACAGCTGTGCTTTCCAGTACCCACGGTGTCCCCGTCATGCTTGCCTCGTGGTGTTTGAGCGAGAGTGGAGATCTGTATTAAAATTCAGTGTTTGAATAATAATCTTGTCTTGATAAAGGCCCCCAAGGGGGTTGGAACGTTGATCTTTTCACTCAATAAATGTTTTTTGGAATATAGACCCAGGAGTGCGCTTGCTTCATGATGACGGTTTTCATCCAAACATTACATATCAACAGAAAAAAACAAACAGCTCACAGCGCTGTATCACTTCGTTTTAAAAAATATGTGTGTACGTATTAATAATACATGTTCAATTTTAATTGTATTTAGTGATAATTTTGGATATATGTCAAATGCTCTTAGAAAAATAAGTACCTGAAGTGTGCAGCACGGAATAAGAGGGTTCTCCAGCCCCCCAAAAGGTGCAAACACAAAACAAAGTATAAACCTGCGCCCCTCCAGTTAAAGTGAAAAATAAAATATAGTGTGCCCTGTAAGGGGCATATATAATAATGTGAATATATTTTGAGGCTCTAGTTGCCTACATTTTTGGCCAAAGAAGGGAGGGTAAGTTTGCCAACCGCGCCAAGGTATCTCAAGTGTGGCAAAAGAACCTACACTGAACACTTGAGTCCCTATCTAAAAAATAACAAAGAAAATAATAAATGAATTAAAATTGTCCCAGAAGAAATATTGCAGAAATGCATCGAAAATGGACCCTTAAATGTATAGGTTCTCTACAATGTATGAATACCAATGTATGCAATTAAAAACAATTACTACACAAAAATAAAACAGTGTCAGTGGGGCCCCACTCACACAGCACCAAACACACACACACACATGCCCCACTCACAAAGCACCAAACACACACACGCCCTACTCACACAGCACCAAACACACACACACACGCACCCTACTCACACAGCACCAAACACACACACACACGCCCTACTCACAAAGCACCAAACACACACACACACGCCCTACTCACACAGCACCAAACACACACGCCCTACTCACACAGCAACAAACACACACACGCCCTACTCACAAATCACCAAACACACACACGCCCTACTCACAAATCACCAAACACACACATACGCCCCACTCACACAGCTAATGCATTTAGCAGCTACTTTGTTGGATGTTCCACCACCTTGATAACACAAAACAGAGGTAACTCTGAAGTTCTGCCATGTACAGATCACTGGCACCTGTTGCCCGGTCCAACAGTTCAAATGAATTAAATTTCATACCAGTAACTGAAAGCGAAATATATGATCACCTCCTCAACCCAAAAATGAAATCCCAACCGAACACTGACCAAATACCAGCAATTTTATTAAAGCTCAGTGCCATGGTCACGGCCCAACTGATTGCATCTTTAATTAATGCCTCTTTGACATCAGAGTATATGCCCAAAGACTGGAAGGTGGCTAGAGTTGTGCCTATCCAAAAAAGTGGGGATAAAATGTACTATCAAATTACAGACCAATATCCCTACTCCCCACATTGGCTAAAAATCCTAGAGAAATGTGTCCATGTGCAACTATATATATATTACCAACAGACCCGTTTCTTCGCCCCTCTTCAATCAGTGACCAAGTCACTCAACAGTTACGTCTCTTCTAAAAGTAACCAATGATATCCATACTGGCATGGAAAATGGTGAACTCACTGGAGCTATTTTCCTAGATTTTGCCAAGGCCTTTGACACAGTAGACCATAGTATTCTAATAAACAAACTCCAAAGATCAGGACTGGGTAATAATTCTCTAAACTGGTTCTGATCCTGTTTATCAGACAGAATGCAGTATGTGTCAGCTGCTGACAATGACTCCCTTCCACTCAAAGTAACAAGTGGAGGTCCTCAAGGCTCCATTCTTCGCCCTCTTCTATTTTTTCTTTTTATAAATGTTCTGCCCACGGTTTGCAAATCATCTTCAGTACACATGTATGCAGACGACACCATAATCTATGCTAAAAACTCTAGCATATCACAACTTCTAAGTATATTACAACATGATTTCTGCGAAGTTGAAAGATGGATAGCAAAGAACAAACTTTTCTTAAACGCAGACAAAACTGTCACAATGATATTTGGCACAAAGCACAAACTGTGTAATCTCAACAATATCCACCTATCCATTGTAACGGAGTCTAATCATAAATAGGGCACAGTAGACTCCTACAAATATCTTGGTATGTGGCTTGACCCTAACCTCACTTTTGGTCACCATATTGACTAGTTAGCTTCCAAACTTTATCCCAAAATCAGTACTCTTTTTAGAAACAAATGTTTCAGTCCCCTGGTGAGAAACGTATTGTGCAACATATGTCGCTGCCAGTCATAGACTATGGTGATGTAGTATATGCTCTAGCGCCAGAAATCCATCTATATAATTCATTATACCACTTTAGCCTCCAGTGTAATTACATTACTCATAACGGTGATATGCTTAAAGAACGAAATTAGCTAACACTCAAATCTAGAAGTGCCCTTCACCTTTCTTGCTTAGTACACAACCACTTCTCTGGAAAACTACCACACTACCTGAGCAGTATGCTCACTCCTGCTCTCCATACTAACTATAACCTCCACTACACTACTAACAACTCACTGACTATTCCACACTACCTCAGCAGTCTGATCACTCCAGATCTCCATACTAACTATAACCTCCACTACTAGCAACTCACTGACTATTCCACACTACCTGAGCAGTATGATCACTCCAGATCTCCATACTAACTATAACCTCCACTGCTAACAACTCACTGACTATTCCACACTACCTGAGCAGTGTGATCACTCCAGATCTCCATACTAACTAGAACCTCCACTGCTAACTCACTGACTATTCCACACTACCTGAGCAATATGATCACTCCAGATCTCCATACTAACTATAACCTCCACTGCTAATAACTCACTGACTATTTCACACTACCTGAGCAGTATGATCACTCCAGATCTCCATACTAACTATAATCTCCACTTCTAACAACTCACTGACTATTCCACACTACCTGAGCAGTATGATCACTCCAGATCTCCATACTAACTATAACCTCCACTGCTAACAACTCACTGACTATTCCACACTACCTGAGCAATATGATCACTCCAGATCTCCATACTAACTATAACCTCCACTGCTAATAACTCACTGACTATTCCACACTACCTGAGCAGTATGATCACTCCAGATCTCCATACTAACTATAACCTCCACTGCTAACAACTCACTGACTATTCCACACTACCTGAGCAATATGATCACTCCAGATCTCCATACTAACTATAACCTCCACTGCTAATAACTCACTGACTATTCCACACTACCTGAGCAATATGATCACTCCAGATCTCCATACTAACTATAACCTCCACTGCTAATAACTCACTGACTATTCCACACTACCTGAGCAGTATGATCACTCCAGATCTCCATACTAACTATAACCTCCACTGCTAACAACTCACTGACTATTCCACACTACCTGAGCAGTGTGATCACTCCAGATCTCCATACTAACTAGAACCTCCACTGCTAACTCACTGACTATTCCACACTACCTGAGCAATATGATCACTCCAGATCTCCATACTAACTATAACCTCCACTGCTAATAACTCACTGACTATTTCACACTACCTGATCAGTATGATCACTCCAGGTCTCCATACTAACTATAACCTCCACTGCTAACAACTCACTGACTATTCCACACTACCTGAGCAGTATGATCACTCCAGATCTCCATACTAGCTATAACCTCCACTACTAACAACTCACCGACTATTTCACACTACCTGAGCAGTATGCTCACTCCTGCTCTCCATAAGAACTATAACCACCACTCCACTGCTAACAACTCTCTGTGTATACCACAATACAAGAAAGAAGCAGGAAGATCTGCCTTCTCCTTCAGAGCTCCAAAGGCCTGGAACAATCTGCCTGAAATAATCAAATCTGCTCCCAGTCTAAAATCCTTAAAAGTAAAAGCTTCTTTATATCTAAAACAGTGTGTAACTGTATATACTGACAAATTAGCTTCCAAACTTTATCCCAAAATCAGTACTCTTTTTAGAAACAAATGTTTCAGTCCCCTGTTGAGAAAACGTATTGTGCAACAGATGTCGCTGCCAGTCATAGACTATGGTGATGTAGTATATGCTCCAGCACCAGAAATCCATCTATATAATTCATTATACCACTTTAGCCTCCAGTGTAATTACACTACTCATAACGGTGATATGCTTAAAGAACGAAATTACCTAACACTCAAATCTAGACGTGCCCTTCACCTTTCTTGCTTAGTACACAACCACTTCTCTGGAAAACTACCAGACTACCTGAGCAGTATGCTCACTCCTGCTCTCCATACTAACTATAACCTCCACTACATTACTAACAACTCACTGACTATTCCACACTACCTCAGCAGTATGATCACTCCAGATCTCCATACTAACTATAACCTCCACTAATAACAACTCACTGACTATTCCATACTACCTGAGCAGTATGACTACTCCAGATCTCCATACTAACTATACCCTTCTCTCCATTGCTAACAACTCACTGACTATTCCACACTACCTGAGCAGTATGATCACTCCAGATCTCCATACTAACTATAACCTCCACTACTAACAACTCACTGACTATTCCACATTATCTGAGCAGTATAATCACTCCAGATCTCCATACTAACTATAACCTCCACTGCTAACAACTCACTGACTATTCCACACTACCTGAGCAGTATGATCACTCCAGATCTCCATACTAACTATAACCTCCACTACTAACAACTCACTGACTATTCCACACTACCTGATCAGTATGATCACTCCAGATCTCCATACTAACTATAACCTCCACTACTAACAACTCACTGACTATTCCACACTACCTGAGCAGTATGATCACTCCAGATCTCCATACTAACTATAACCTCCACTGCTAACAACTCACTGACTATTCCACACTAACTGAGCAGTATGATCACTCCAGATCTCCGTACTAACTATAACCTCCACTGCTAACAACTCACTGACTATTCCAAACTACCTGAGCAGTATGATCACTCCAGATCTCCGTACTAACTATAACCTCCCCTACTAACAACTCACTGACTATTCCACACTACCTGAGCAGTATGATCACTCCAGATCTCCGTACTAACTAGAACCTCCACTACTAACAACTCACTGACTATTCCACACTACCTGAGCAGTATGATCCCTCCAGATCTCCATTCTAACTATAACCTCCACTACTAACAACTCACTGACTATTCCACACTACCTGAGCAGTATGATCACTCCAGATCTCCATACTAACTATAACCTCCACTACTAACAACTCACTGACTATTCCACACTACCTGAGCAGTATGACTACTCCAGATCTTCATACTAACTATAACCTCCACTACTAACAACTCACTGACTATTCCACACTACCTGAGCAGTATGATCACTCCAGATCTCCATACTAACTATAACCTCCACTGCAAACAACTCACTGACTATTCCACACTACCTGGGCAGTATGATCACTCCAGATCTCCATACTAACTATAACCTCCACTACACTGCTAACAACTCACTGACTATTCCACACTACCTGAGAAGTATGATCACTCCAGATCTCCATACTAACTATAACCTCCACTACTAACAACTCACTGACTATTCCACATTACCTGAGCAGTATGATCACTTCAGATCTCCATACTAACTATAACCTCCACTGGTAACAACTCATTGACTATTCCACACTACTGAGCAGTATGATCACTCCTGCTCTCCATATAAGTATAACCTCCGCTCCACTGCTAACAACTCACTGCGTATACCACAATACAAGAAGAAGCAGGAAGATCTGCCTTCTCCTTCAGAGATCCAATTTTCACAATTTGTGTAAATATGTAACCCCTTTACTGTACACACTCCAGGACATACCTGAAAACGAGATAAATCTCAATGTATTCTTCCTGGTAAAACATTTTCTAAATAAATAAAAAATAAATAAAAAATAAAACTATAATATAGTCCTGTGTATATGGTTCCCTCTAGAACACACACAGATTACAGTTATAATAATAATTATATATAGTATGTCTGTGTGTACTAGTCATTTCTAGAACACAAACAAATCACAGATATAATAACACTATAATATCTCTGTGAATTGAGTCTTGTCTATAACATACAGTCAAGAACAAGGAGCTCCTAAGCTATTCTACAAGATACGATTAAATATTTAATTGTTCCTCTTAAAACAGATACAGTGAATAGAATACTGAGGATAAGGCTATGGTTGACACCTTAAATACATTCTATTCTTCTTGCTATACAAAGGAGCAACAATGACGGCTATGTGCAAACAGACAAAACTACAGAATTTCCTCCATTGTGTACATGGTTTACTGAGGACAAAGTTCAAAAGAGACTGGAAAGGGTTATAGTGAATAAAGCACCTGGACCTGACGGTATACACCCAAGGGTACTTAAGGAACTTAGTCAGTAATAGCAAGACCATTATACTTAATATTTATTGATTCACTTTCATTAGTGTGCTGTGCTTTGAGGAAAGGATATGCAAGATCTAAACCATGAACTATAGACCTGTGAGCTTGACTTTCATAGTGGACAAGATATTAGAAGTAACGATCAGTATTCAGGATTATGTGACAATGCTCCACAATATTATAAGTTGGACCCAGCATGATTTTATGAAAACTTGATCATATGAAGCAAATACATTAATTTCTATAAAATGGTAAGGGCTTGCTTGGATAAGGGACTGCTGTTCAATAGATTAATTGGATTTGGCAAAGCCTTTGATTACAATGCCTCACAACAGGTTACTGTACAAATTAAAATGCTTCAGTTTGGGCGGTGTTATCTGTAAATGGATTGAGAACTGGTTAAATGATAGATGGAAGAGAGTTGTTGTAATGGAACCTTTTCAAATTGGTCTAAGGTTATAAGTGGGGTGCCACAGGGTTCAGTCCTGGGCCCAATGCTTTTTAATTTGTTTATTAATGATCTAGAAGTGGGGATTGAAAGTAGTTTATCAGTCTTTGCAATGACACTAAGCTATGTAAGGAAATACATACAGAGCTCGATGATTTTTCCTACAGAAGGATTTAGATAAACTGAGTGAATGGCAGAAAAGTACCAGATGAAGATCAATACAGATAATGTAAGATTATGCATTTGCATTGCAGAAACTACACATTCTACATATACAGTAAATGGGAAACTACTTATTAGAGAAATATTTAAGATTATGAGAGATAATAGAATTCACAGCAGTGTCACTCCTGAAGTTAAAAGATGCAATAGGATCGTTATCATGTATAAAAATAGAGTTATAGATGCACAGGCTACTATCATGTATAAAACTAGAGTTATAGATGCACAGGATACTATCATGTATAAAACTAGAGTTATAGATGCACAGGATACTATCATGTATAAAACTAGAGTTATAGATGCACAGGATACTATCATGTATAAACATAGAGTTATAGATGCACAGGATGGGTATATACTTCTCCCTGTTTATAACTCTTAGGAAAGTGCACAAAGTGGTATAAAGTTGTGTGTGTCAGTTCTTAAACACATTATTGAACTGTAGAAAGTACAGAGATGTGCAGTAAAACCAATAAGGGGACTGGAAGATTTTAGTTATTAGGAGAGATTAGCGAGACTGAGTTTGTTTCCATTAGAGAAGGAGTAAAAAGGTGTAAGGGGGATATGATTCCTAGTTATAAATATATCTGACAGCAATGGAAAGAACTCTACTGGGAACTTTCTCTTCAAAGAGCTGAGCAAGAAAAGGATATTCAATAGAAAGCTTTTACTGAAACATCTACAGTGGGTAC